>JBBPBX010012591.1:43596-53784 GCA_038048925.1 Garcialebias charrua
TGTGTGTGTGTGGCCGTTGGTGTGGTGGCGATCGGGGGTGTGGCTTCACTTTTGTGGGGTGCTGGCTGGAAAGAAAAAAAAGCTTTATTTGACTTAACTATTTAGGGGGGCTGCTGTGGTGGACAAGTAGGGCAACCAAAAGTCACAGGTTCAACTCCCCACCATGTCCACGTGTTGTGTCCTTGAGCAAGACATGTACAGTAATCCCTAACTGTTCCCCGGGTGCTTACATAGCTACAAGACAATGTGCAATAACTTTACCTAAACCTTGGCATTTACAGCTGAGTCAACCCACTTAGCAAATTTTTTTTTTTTTAAACTGGACATATCAGAATCAGAATAACTTTATTGACATTGCACCAAGGTACAACGGGAACATGTACGCACAGTCGTCCGAAAGTCGGACTAAGTGTACGAAGCTGCAGCTGATTATCAGCACGGCCATCTCGTTCCTTGTCAGAATGATAATCCTAGATATGAAAAAGGAGAAGAACCATCAGCTCAGTTCTTAAGGCCCCACAATCAGCCAGCCCGGAGAGCTCAGCTGAAGTGTGTGAGGACTTCCTGAGCTTTTTTACCAACAAGGTTGCAAACATTAGAGCTCTCATTATCCCTCCTTCTTGTGACCCCTCTATCTCTGTTACATGCTCTGCTGTTTTCAAGCAGTTTGAGCTCGTCACCCTGCCTTTTTTAAAAGACATCACTGACCATATGAAGTCTGCTGGGTCTCCAAATGATCCCATCCCACCTCGTCTTTTTAAAGAGGTTTTTCACACGGTGGCTCCTTCTGTGTCCCAAATCATAAATGTTAGCTTGGCAAGTGGACAGGTACCTCCAAGTTTTAAACATGCAGTTGTGACTCCACTGATTAAAAAACCCGGTCTCGACTCCACAGACATGTCCAATTTTAGGCCTATTTCAAAACTGCCCTTTGTTTCAAAGATCTTGGAGAAAATTGTGTACAACCAGTTAACTGCTTACTTAAACAACCACAACCTTCTTGAACTGTTTCAATCCGGTTTTAAAACTCGCCACAGTACTGAGTCAGCACTGTTGAAGGTTTGTAATGACGTTCTCTTAGCCACAGACTCTGGTCACTGTGTAGTTTTAATGCTGTTGGACCTAACTGCTGCCTTCGACACGGTGGACCATCACATCCTCCTGTCTCGCCTGGAGAACTGGGTGGGCATTCAGGGTCCTGCTCTACAGTGGTTTAGATCCTATTTAACAGAGAGAAGCTTTTGTGTGCGTCTGGGTTCTGTGGAGTCCTCTGTAACACCTCTCACATGTGGAGTACCTCAGGGGTCTATACTTGGCCCCCTTCTGTTTTCCCTATATTTACTACCTCTGGGACATATTCTCCGGAAACATGGTATTTCTTTTCATTTTTACGCCGATGACAGCCAAATTTATGTTCCATTGAAACAATACTCCCTGAACCAACTTCTGGATTGTATGGCTGAAATCAGAGCATGGATGTCACACAACTTTTTACATTTTAACGAGAAAAAGACTGAGGTCCTGTTATTTAAGCCCAGTGTGGGTTCCACTGTTCATGCTGATCTGGGTCCTTTAACACAACATCTGACTGAGACAGCAACTAACCTGGGTGTAAGGCTGGACAGTGATTTTAAGCTGGATGCTCAGATTAAATCTGTGGTCAAGTCCAGCTTTTATCACCTGCGACAACTGGCCAAGGTGAAACCATTTCTGTCACAACGTCATTTTGAGATTTTAATCCATGCTTTTATTACAACTCGTCTGGACTATTGCAACTCACTTTACGTTGGTCTGAGCCAGTCATTACTGACCCGACTTCAACTGGTTCAGAATTCTGCTGCTCGCCTTTTAACTGGTACCAGGAAATGTGAACACATCACCCCTGTCTTAAAATCACTACACTGGCTCCCAGTTTGTTTCCGGATTAATTTTAAGGTTCTTTTGTTTGTATTCAAATGTCTTCATGGTCTCGCCCCACAGTATCTGTCCGACCTTCTCCAGCTGTACATTCCCTCACGCTCTCTGAGGTCAGCAGATCAGCTGCTGCTGGTCGTCCCAAAGTCCAACAGGAGGCTGAGAGGTGACCGAGCGTTCTCAGTCGCTGCCCCTAAACTGTGGAACGAGCTGCCTCTGCGTGTCAGACAAACTGACTCACTTCCTGTTTTCAAGTCTGCTCTGAAGACACATTTTTTCTCTTTGGCTTTTAACACAGCTTGAAATGTTGGTTTTACTGTTTTTAAGTTTTTCTTTTATAGTTTTTACTGTTTGCTGTTTGATCTGTTAATTTATTACTTTTATGGTATTTGTTGTGTTTATAGTTGTATGCTTGTCTGTGTTGGTGTACAGCACTTTGGCCAACGGTGTTGTTTTAAAGTGCTTTATAAATAAAGTTGTATTGTATTGTATTGTATGAGGGTAGATAGTGGTATTACAAAAAAGATATTTGACATCTTGTCTATTAGGACACGATATGAGACATCAAAAAACTCTACCAGCAAGCACAGTTAAGACAAATTACATATGCATTTGAGGTCCAGGCGGTGAGATTTAGTCCATGAGCCTTGTTCAGATCAGCCACAGTTCTGTGATGTTTCCAGCCAGCATTTCTGATAAGCGCTCACAGAAAGTTCTCCGGGGAGGGGGTGCGATAGATGCAGTTGTTGTCCTCGGTTACTCATGACCCAGGAGAAATTTGATAGTCAGCCCATTTCCAAGGCTGTTTGGGGAGTCAGATTGAGATAAGCTTGATTGTTGATTTTCTTCAGGCAGACAGTTTACTTTTTCTGCAGCCTTGAGTGTCCATCTGGGCAATCCAAATCCAATATCAAAGTCAAAGTCAAAGTCAACTTTGACTATGACTAATATGGTCTAATTGTGGGAATCCTTCCACTGATCCATGCTATGAATCCTCATCCAGATTGATTCCACCACGCTGACGAGTCCCAAAACTCGCGATTGGCCTGCGATTCTCAGAAATCGCCTCCACCTTCTGGTTACGCTCGTAAAGCAGCTGATTTATTGAGGTCACGGCACGGATCAAACTCTCACTCTGACTCGGAAGCTTAGACATGGCAGTAATCGCCGCTGAAATCTTCCTCAATTTCCGATAGAACAGTGCTCCACATGTCGAACAGTGAAGCTCCTGCCACCATAAATCCAATTATGTAAACATCTTCATATTTGAATGAAGCTCAGAAATTTTGCATTTGCATATGTACATCAGATTAACTTTTAAAGAAGTCAACTGAATTCAAGTTTACCACCACAGCTATGCAAATACGACCATTCCCCAGTGGGTTTTACAGATACAGCTGAAATTTGGCTTGTTAGTAGCAGATGCTCGTTCAAAACATATACTCCAAGCACCAGCATGTGCTTGATTAATGTGGGCTATAACAGCCATCATTTCTCAACATAAGATGTTTTAGTTCAAAATGATAAAATAAAGCCATCAGGAGAAATGCATTCCTTTGAAGAATACATTCATTTTTCATTGGCTGGAGCTTTTGTGGGACGTTTTTATGCCTTTCAACTATGTATTTTTGTGGTTTTGACAGTCTTCCCTCCTGGAGATGAGTTCATTTCTTAAAAGCCAGCTGGACATGAAAGACTGGTTGGACTGAATGTGCAAGTCCCTGTACTGGAATTATAAAAAAAATAAAAAATACTTTAAGTAAATTCAGTTGTCTAAATGTCTTTCAGGATGATTATCCATGTTGCCTTTTAAACTCAAAAGCATTTCATTTCAAAAGCTACAGAAATAAATTGACTTTAAATTTGCTGTTAACGCTGCATTGTGCCCGATTCGTTCCCTTGGTGAGGAATTGAAAGTTAGCATGACCCTAAATGTCAAAATGACCACAAGATTGTGCAGCATGTCAGGGTAAAATACAGGAAAGTGCTGCGTCAATACACCGGGCTCGAACAGAAATGTCATGGTGGGATGAGAGGTAGGCCTGAGACGAGCTTTTAATCCACGTTAGCTCCGGTAGTTCGTATGCCCACCTTGAGTTTTACCGGATAAGCCGGTTTTCTTTCCACGTTTCAAAAACATGATAGGTAAACAGAGCATTTGGTTTTACATTCAAATCATGTTGGAAGCTTACAGGGGTACAAGTGAACCATTACAGTACTTGTACTGAAATTATTACAAAGTACAAACAACCAGTAAGAGATGCATTATTATATACAGGTAGTCCCCGACTTACGACAGAGTTCTGTTCCTACGCGCCGTCGTAAACCAAATTTTGACGTAAGTCGGAACATACGTACAAACTGCACCTTATACGTACAGTACTGTATTTTACCAAGCACTTAGCCTATGCTAACACAGTACCCTACATATTTATTAAAAAAAACACATACATTTGGAGCCATAAAGAAGGGAAAAAAATAGTTAATTTCCTACTGGGACCTGGTGAAGCCTTCCTCCATCTGTTAGCATGTTAGCTCGTTGCTCCTCCAAGATCTGAGGCTGCCTGTACTTTTCCACTGCTTTGCGCAGTCCAGAGCGTTTACAGTAAGGTCTGTTAGCATGTTAGCTCGTTGCTCCTCTGCCGTTTCTGCCATCAAGTTCTGCTTCTGCTGTCAAACCGGAAGTAAAACCGGAACTCGGCTTTTCAAAATAAAATTTTCAAAAAATATATATATATTTTTTGATGGGAGGTGCGTCGTAACTGTGAAACGTCATAAGTTGAGGACGTCGTAACCTGAGGACTACCTGTACTAGTAAATGTCCCCTTAAAAAAGAAAAAAAAACAACTTTAGACACCAAAGGGCCATGTTTTATAGTGAAAGTCATTTTAAAAGTTCTACTTGTGTGTTAATCGTGGATGCCTGGAAAGTGTTTGAAAGGGAAAGTTCAGGTCTTGCAAAGTTTGGTTCGGTAGCAAGGTTACTACAATTAAAATATCACCTGTTCCAGATGTTATTGCCGTCAATTTCACATTGCATGGTTGTTGCCGTCCGTTGAGGAGTGACGACAACAAATTGGAAATACCCTCCATACATCAGTGCATGATAAATTGGGGTGGGGGGGAAGTGAAGTGACAACTTCCATTTTGGTGTGTGGCGGCATTTAAGGATTAGGAAGGTTCATTTTGAAAGTTGGCTCGCCACATCAAAATCCAAGATGGACACCGCCATGTATGTAAATCGGCCACCCCTACAATTTGAGGAAACTGTGCATTCTAGTTTTATATTGCAGCATTTTGAGCATGCATCAGGGTATATTGCAGTGTTTCACCTACCGTGCCCCACCTTGTCAACAGAATCCCGTCCACCGTCGACAAACTGCCGGCAACACTAACGTAATGCACCCGTCACCCCCCGCCCCACACCTGTCGGCAAATGCCGGCAAGATGATGAGCACCCTCCCAAGACTTCCATCCATTATCTTTACCTGCTTTTTTCCTCTTCAGGTCACGGAGTTCAATGGTGCCAATATCCAGCCGTCACTGTGCAAGATGCAGGGGACACTCTGGACAGGTCTCCAGTCCATTACAGGGACACAGAGACAAACTAGACAAACAACCATTCTCTCTCTCTCTCTCTCTCTCACCTATAGGGACAATTTAGAGTTACCAGTCAATCTAACATTGCATGTTTCGGATCTTTGGGAGGAAACCAGAGTACCCGGAGAAAACCCATGCATGTGCTGAGAGAACATGCAAACTCCACCCAGAAAGGTCCCTGGCAGGGATTCGATTGGTCGCCCTTCTCGCTGAGAGGCAGCACCTCTACCAACTTAGCCTCCATGCCACCCTACCAAGACAAGTATTGTTTAAGATTAAAGTCCAGTTGTTTCTGTATTGAACGCCTTTTTTGATTTAAGATTATAGTTTCCTCAAATGACTGGGGTGGTTGAAGATCCCTCTGTGGTGGCCACCAGCCATCCCCAAGCTCCGTCATTGCACCTGATCATGGATACAATTGTTTTCTCTACTTGCCAGGATCCATTACTCTGTGTTGCCTCGGACAAGAAAAAAAAACTACGTTCTTGCACCTTCCTCTGTTCTATCTTGCACCAAAAGCATTCAAGTTTTCAGCATTCATCCCCTCAAATTACAAACGTTCACTCTTCAAATTCCTCAGTGATGGGGGACACTGACGTACCATTTCCTTTACAAGTGTAGTGATACAGGCCTTCATCTCTGACCTGGATTTACACCTTTTCACATCTCTCTGAAACTCTTAGTGGTACACTTTTCTTGAGGCTCTCAAAGAGACGAGTGGACACTCTTTTATTTTAATAATTTCAATCAAGACACATATTATTTCAGAAGAGACTTCCTTTTAATTTGTGTTAATTCAGAATTAATTAACAGAATAACTCTTGTCATTGTATGATCATGTTTTATGCTGTTACCAATGTTGATCACTTCTTCATATGGTCAAAAAACTATGGCAAAGTTGAGAATTGTGTCAAGTTGAACCTTTCAGATTTGTTTTACAAAAGTTAAGACGTTTAATCAGTAATCTGTATAACTGGCGACAGGTTTCTGTCTCTTTTCTAATCACTCTCACTGAATAATCTTCACTCCTTTAACTTTTGATAAACCTTCTGACCCGAGCTAAATCCCTCCCGTTCTCCTGGTGAACAACCAATGCGCGGAGTGGATTTAACTGGGTCAACTTCCTTTTTAAAGTTCCACTTCCTGCTTGATCCTTCAGTCTAACGTGAGAACTGAGCTGGAAGTTTCTCTCCTAAAAAGCTGATGGACGCGTGGTCAAGCGTCAAAGACCCCGTTCTATCAGCAAGGGTTTCAACAAGCTAGCTGAAACCTGACCTTGAGCTCTAAGCTCCACTTGAATGAATTTTCCTCCCAAGGGAAGTTTTTATTCTGAAAACTCAAACCAGGAAATGCCGTTACTGCGGTCCGAGTTGAAGCAGACGTCTGGAGACGCTGAAGGGGGACTGACCGTCTTCACGAGGTAACAAAGTCGTCATATGCTTTGCCAAGTCGTACCGACGTGTAGCTGAAATCGGCCGGAGAGCTGCTATGTTTCCTGGTTAAACTCGCGTCAAGATAATACCCCTCCTATCTTTCCTTCCATTCTCCTCCTAAACTTTTTATCTTCTTAAGACAGCAACTAAACTTTAAGTTAAAAGTGCCTGCAGATATAAAGTAATATGTCATCTTATTTACTTGTTCTGTTGTACCTAGACGTTACGGACGCGTGATTTCATCTGCTGAAGTAAATTATAGGAAAATGTTCGATCACTCAAGTTGTACATGTATGTTGTGATGTAATTTAATGATTTGTTAATTAAATGATTCAGCTCTGATGTTTCAACACAAATTAATGTTTCATGTCTTTTACATCTCATCACCAAGTCACAGATTTATAAATTAATCTGAAAAAGTGAGAACCCGTGAATTATTGATGTATTTTTGTGTCAGTCTAAACCCTGCCCAATTTACATCTAAAGTATACGTAATTCAGTAAAACTGACCCCCTGCCTATATTATTACACAAGGTTATCTGCACAAGCAAATTACAGTAGCAACTAGCTATAGCACTTATGGCAAGAATTTTCTAATATTTCTGCTGAATTGCCCAAATAATACTGACGCCAAATTATAGGTTTAGAGAAACAGCATTTACATCCACTTCTATCGTTTTTTTTTTTTTAGATTCGGGTCATCTTCAGATGGCAGCAACGCACTTGGTCTTGGCCCAAGCAATTACAGGTGGTCCCCGACTTATGATGTCATCAACAAACGAGGTTCCGGACTTACGAGCTGACTAACCTACGAACAGTAAAGTTGTACAGAACATGCAGAAAATACAGCACTGGTATGTGTTTTTAGATGAAAGTGTGTTAGCTAACCGTCAGTAAACAAAGTTCGGAGCATGTTTATGAACCAGTATGTACGCTTGTGTTGAAAAACGGGTGTTCGTAGTAGCGCTAGCATACATTTTCCGACTTACGACCGAAAATCCAGACTTACGAACGACATGTGTTTTGTGTTCCGATGTACGAATTTTCGACATACGAGCGCTTCGTAGGACCGGAACTCGTTCGTAAGTCGGGGATCCCCTGTATCTTGTCAATCCAGTCAGAATTAAATGGCTGCATTCCTCCGAACTCAAGTTCTTTAAAGAGTTGTGTACAAGTGAAATATTGATTGTTCTTACCATTTCCATGAAACCTTTAAAAAAAATCCTTGACTTTTCATCTGAAATGAAATAGGAGGTATAAAACACCAACAACAGGTAAGCAATAATACCATAAATCTAAAATTTGGACACATTTTTCAATGGTTAAAAACAAGAGATTAGTGGAAGAATTAAACATAAACTCTTGTTTTTACTCTTATTTGATTGTGTTTTGGGTTGTTTCATTCAAATACTTCCTAGCCAGCACCGTGAGCCCCTGTAGGCTTTTCTGATACTTTAAGGTTAAGTAAACAAAGCTTTATTGAAAGCAGCCCACATACCGGGTACTAACACTTTCAAAGACCAGGCAAAAAGGCTTCGAAAGGTACTCGGTGGATGGATTACGCACATTCTCTATTCCATCCATCCTTCAAAGAACATTTCTTTACCACCTGACGTTTATCCAAATGGCTCAGCGACGCCGCAAAGGTGTCTGTGGCTTTGCCCAGAGGAAAATATCCATTATCCCCCCCCTCCCCCCCACACCGCCTCCTTGTTTTTCTTGCCTGGCAGACGAATAAACGCTCAACGATCCGGGGGTTTTCACCTCTACTCTGATAAAGGTTATCTTAGCAATTTAGTGCTGGGGATATCGCATTATGGAGAGAGTTATGAGGCGGAAATCAAATTTTGCTCCCAGTGACTCAAAGGAGGAGGAGGATGAAAGGTGTACAGGACTGCACAGTAATGATATAATAGAAGCTGGTGTGTGTGTTGTGCATGAAAGGATGCAAGGCGTTTGCCTGCGTGCCTTTTATTTGATTCCATCTGGTCTGCACTATGGCGAAGGGTATTACTTTTTATAGTTTTAGATGTTTGACAGGATTCAACTAGGGATGAGACCAATCCAGAATCGGTATCCGATACCAGCATAATCTAAGTATCGGATATCGGATCCAACTTGCCGATATTTCCGATCCAGCTTCTAAGAGCACTTTTGTTCCATCATGTTCTGTGACTGCTGTCTTACTCTTAACATTGTGTGAGTTAAAGCCAATGAAGACACTGTTGAGTTTAACAACAAGAAACTCACAAACTGTAACAGTACAAAAAGAGGCAAGTCTACCACACACATGTTCTTCTCACTCATGGTTCAGGAAAAACTAAAAAACAGCTAAGCATGATGGGAAAGACAACACAGCCACTCCCCTTAACCACTAAGGAAGTGGATTTTGTTGTCTTTCCCATCATGCTTAGCAGTTTTTTTAGTTTGCCAGCTTTAGGTGCATCTGGAAAACTAAAAAAATGCTAAGCATGATGGGAAAGACAACACAGCCACTCCCCTTAACCACTAAGGAAGTGGATTTTGTTGTCTTTCCCATCATGCTTAGCGTTTTTTTAGTTTTTTCAGCTGAACCATGAGTGAGAAGGGCATTTGTGGGTAGACTTGCCTCTTGTGTGTTGTTACAGTTTGTGAGTTTCCTGTTGTAAGGCTCAATAGTGTCTTCATTGGTTATATCTCACACAATGTTAAAATGAATAATCGCAGTACAAAAATTTCATTATACAGATTCACATACCTGAACAGTATCGGATCGGAAAAGTATCGGTATCGGTGGATACCCAATTCTTACGTATCAGATCGGAAGTGAAAAATGTGGATTGGTGCATCCCTAGATTCAACACATGTCTAAGTAGCTTGAGAAGGGCTGGTTTTTCTGTTCCGTTTGTCTTTAACCCTTAATTTTAAAACTGTACTCGTAGGACACGAGCGGACAAGTTGACAATGAGAGGCATCGGATGAAACGCCACGTTTCTGTTCGCTTTAGCGTTATTTTGAAACAAGCGCCGCGCCGGTTTAAGGGATTTAGGTTGTGAATGTTTGTGACCAGTGTTTCTTATTTGTTTTCACAGAATGGTGGGTTGTGGCGAGTGGAGGGAGCAATTTAATTCAAGACCAGGCTAAGTGGTGGAGCCAGGGGGTAGCCAATAGTGGCCCTGGTCCCCAATGATTAATTCAATTACCGGTAATGTAAAGTAAACTAAGACTTCTGTTTCTGATGGAGGACATCTGCAAACTGAGGT
>JBBPBX010012592.1:0-16479 GCA_038048925.1 Garcialebias charrua
AACATTATAACCTCTTTCAGCTCTATAATGATATCATCATAGTATGGTGATCTGACCTTTATCAGGTTCTACAACTACTGAAATCTAATTTCAAGTGTAGAATGAAGATGCGCTCACCTGACCGTGACCTCTGACCCTTAGGTCTCTCGTAACAACGTTGAACTGGGTTATTTTAAAGATACTTGGATCTGAATGATGTCTGATATTTTTTAAACATTTGTTGCCTTAGAACACGTATTTACTCACAGTTTAATAAATGCTTACACTTTTAAACTTTTGATGAGGAAAACTTTTTCCTGAAGTAAGATGTTTTGTTGGATTATGACACACTTAAAACATGAATGATGTTGATTATTAATTTCAGTTATTACTGTGAAATCATGCATATGGACACTGGTAAATGATAAATGAATTGTACTTGTATAGCACCTTTCTATCTTATAAAGATATTATAAGCACTTTACACCACAATCTGTGCCCTAATAGATATATACAAAGCTCATTGAACAAATCATTCTAAATAGACTAATCAGTGCTTTATCACATTCATACACTGATGGGACACACATCGGAGGCAATGAGGGGTTCAGTGTCTTGCACAGGGACACTTCAGCATGTGACTGCTGGTGGAATCGAACTCCCAACTCTTGCATTGGTGGACGACTGCTCTAACCACTCAGCCACAGCTGCCCAAATCATGTGAAAGGGTTTAAAGTGGTTAACATATTTTATCAGCTTTGTTTTCACAAAGAACTCAAGTTTGATACAGTTCTGGGGACAGTAATGAATTCTTGAGCATCAGACGTTTGTCAGAACAGTCTGGAAATGTCTGGACTGTCCTTGAAGTCATGTAAAAGCTGCACTCTTGTTTGAAGTGTGAAGTTCTGTCTTACGCCTTTCCCACCCTGATGTGTTTTTGTGTTGTCCATCATCTTCCTTAAGAAAAGTAAACATGTTTTGCTCAGTAACAAGTTTTGTTAAAGCCAAGAACAAAGAGACAGAGTTAATTGTAGAAGAGTAAATGTTTTTTCCCACTTCAAGGCTTTGCAGCTTTGAGATAAGCTTTGGACTTGTTATCACCCGCTGACTATTCTCATCAGCTGCCTTCCTGCCGACCTGTTAACGTTTCTCCTTGGTCACCTTGGATGAGTGTCTGGCACGGTCCTACAAGCACCCGCTGAGCCAAAACCCGTGCCTTGCATGGAGTTTCAGACACTCGCTCACTCTTCAAAGTTCTGGAAAGACAGAGCAACCGTCAGCTGTACTTCCTGACTCGATCCGGAAAAGGGCCGAGAACCAGGTGAGGACTTCAATACAACACCGAGTCTGGTTATGATGATGCAACTTGGTAAAATATAATTTCCTTTCATGCAGTGTTAATATATAACGTAATCTGATCAAATCTAATAACATTTCTTATAACATTCCAAAGCAAACTATTATGATAATCAAATAGTTAGACTTTATCTAAATAGTTGTATGTATAAAGCAAAAATGTGGCTTCATCTGTCTGCTAAATTAGGGTCATATAATCCAACATCATGTTAGTGAAAGAGTAATAACATTTTAAAAAAATCAAATTATTGCTGCTAAATGTGCTTCTACAAGCTGTTGAATTGTGCAATGTACTCAGCTTTTTATTATTTTATTTTGGCTTTGTTTTTGTTTAATAGACAATGACACAATTAACATTTTCTAATACACTGGAATTAATTTAGAATGATAACCAGATCATTTTAATTTGTCTTGAAAAGTTATTTTTATTTTTGTTACTCCCTTCTGCAGGTGTACCTCGAGCGAGCAAATTTGCATGAAATACACTGACCTCTCCTTGTCCTGATAGATGAAACCCCAGAAATGAAAGAGGATGGACTTTCAATTTACAATGACTGTATTTGAATGCAACAGCAATTTTTTTTTTTTTTTGCTAAGGCATTAAGCTTTATACAAAGGAAATTAAATTGTCGTTAAAAGTTGATTGGGTCTTCTGAAAGTGTTAACAGTGTTTAGATTTGAAATGCTTCTATAATTGTGTTCCTGTTTGATGAACATTGGGACGATGAAACTCATGGTTGGATGCAAAAAGAGAGGGTAGGGGTTATTTATTAACAATATTTTAATCAAATCCAATCATTTTTTTCTGGCAACTCATTCTCACAGTTATAGAATTAACAACTAAAAATAATTTAAAGCCTCAAGGCCTTTTTGTTGCATTTAATCGACCTGTATTGATCGTTTCATTTTACACGAATACTCCAGATGAGAGCAGTGGAGGAAAGGTGCCGTGTATTTTACATTTTCTATTTGCTTATTGCTGCTCTCATTTCTGCATATGGAACAAATTCAGAGGCCTGACACAGCATTTTTTTTCCTTGAACATGAGTTGGAGGACACTTGAGGCCCCAAGAGAGAAGCAGGTCTTCATCTATCATCTCGAGAGCTGTTTTTGGGTTGCAGTGATCCACCGCCCAATCCTAGCTTCTTACTGATGCAACGTGGGAACACTGCAGAAAACTGCTGGCTAAAAATAGTGCTCTCGGCGCTATGGTTCTCTTCCTCTTGCCTTGAGATGGTTTGAAGAGGATGAAGTGCATGTTAAAGTGTCAACACTAAGGTATCCATTTCACTTCCTAAGTGCAGCCAGAGGAGGCTGCTGCTTGCAGACTGCATGGCTTTGATTAAAGCTCGGACAAATGTTTGCATAAAAAAAAAAACATGTAGTCATTTCACAAAGAAAATTCACCTTTTTTTTTAAATGCTTCTTTTTTATGTAAGGTGAAAAGGACAACTAAAGCAAAATGTTTTTATGATATTTTTCAATATTTTGCATTTTTAAGTGTGACTTTGTCTATTTTCAAGTATTCATTGTGCCATTCCCATTAAAGGAGAATAATGTTTGCATTGTTTTATCTGTACATGTGTCAAACTCAAGACCTGCAGGCCAAATATGCTCCCCGAAAGATAATAATAATAATAATGAATTCAATTTATAACGCACTTTTCATGAATGAAAATCTCAAAGTGCTATTTAAAATGCACCAATGTGTAATGGTATTTAAAATGTGAAATACTGTAATTGTATTGCTTCTCATTTTGAAATACTTCATTTAGCACAGACTTCTCATCACGGTTGATGGTGTGACCCAAGTGCAGGCCGACCCGGGGAACACTAAATAAATTACAGATTTATTAAATAAATTAAAACGAAAGTTACGTACCGGTATATGGTTCTATGAATCCCGGATGACCGCCAGAGGGTGGTGCTGAAAGCACTGTTCCATTCGCGTACGCACTGTTCAAGTAATAATACTAACAAAGTCACAGGTGTGACACGGATGACCACTCAGAGGCTATATAGCCTGGCGTCATCCGGGACTCTGTTCTTACAGAATCTTCTCGCGGGATGCAAGGATTCTGAGTGACAGAGAAGCTCTGGCGGTCATCCGGGATTCATAGAACCGTAGTTACATACGTAACTTTTGTTCTATTTCTTCCCTCCTGACCGCCAGAGGGCAGTGTTGAAAGCACTGACTAATAGCAACGATGTCACAAAGAATCCTGAGCACACACCTCACTGAGGAGGCCCAGAGGGCCCTTGCAGAACACCCTGGCCCAGGGGATGAGGGGTGGCCACGTTAACTCTGTAAAATCTGGTGAACATGCTTGGTGAAGCCCATGATGCTGCAGCACATATTGCTTCCATTGGAACCCCTCTCAGGGCTGCCCAGGAAGTGGAGATACTCCTGGTAGAGTGTGTCTTCACGCCGACTGGCAGGGGGCGGTGTCCTGCGGCATAGGCGTGGCAGATGACTTCCACGATCCAGTGGGAGAGGTGCTGTTTGTAAAGAGGATAGCCTAATCTAGGGCCTCCGTAACACACAGACAGCTGGTCTGAACATCGTATAACACCAGTAGCTGCAACGTATGCCTCCAGTGCTCTTACTGAGCACAATAATACAAACACCTTGCCAGGTGTAGGCTGAAAATGTGCCAGCCTCAACAGTTGGTTACAGTTAGAGTGAGATAACACCGTTGGTGCAAATGCAGTGTTTGGCCACAAGGTAACATCAAAGCCCTCAGGGCTCCACCTGAGACATGAGGAGCTGAGAGAGAACCTATAGCTTGCCGACCCTCTTGCTGAAGCCATAGCCAACAAAAAGCTGTCTTACATGAAAACCACTTGAGGTCCGCCTGCATTAGAGTTTCAAACGGAGGGCGGCACAGAGCTTCGAGAACCAAGGGCAGATCCCAACCTGGTGCCCGTGGAACCGTCGGCGCGTGCAACGTACGGGTACCACGCAAAAAAGAGAGACTAGATCATGGCTCCCCACCATATGACCCCCGATGCCAGCGTGATCAGATGATATTGCCACTACATAATAATAATAATAAATAATAATTAATTCAATTTATAACGCACTTTTCATTACTGAAAATCTCAAAGTGCTACACATATATTGAATGCTACACACATTCATAAACCGGTGGCGGCAGACTACCATGCAAGGTGCTTTCCAGTCCTACCGGGAGCAACTCAGGGTTAAGTGTCTTGCCCAAGGACACAACGACACATGGTGCGGGTCCCGGGAGTCAAACCGCCAACTTTCCGATCGGGAGACGACTGCCCTTACCACTACGCCACGGCCACGGCATAAACTGTAAGTGTCAAAGGAGAGCAACTCTTACCAAGGAGAGACTGGAGAAACTCCAGAATGGTGGGTACTATACAGGAAATTGTATCCTCATTGTGATCAGAACACCGTTGGGAAAACAGACGCCACCTGTTTTTGTACTGCTGATGAGTAGAGGGGACCTTGGCGCCCAGGTTGGTGCATATGACAAGGCTTGAAACTCCAGTCAGCTGCTGTCCTAGCCTTGCAGTGGCCACACCCACAGCCGAAGACGTTGAGGATTGCGGTGCTATATCAGTCCCCCCAATTGAGACAGCAAGTCCCTCCTGGTCGGAAGACACCATGGAACGCCCTGACATAGACTCCATAGTAGTGGGAACTGTGGTCGTTCTGGCCAATATGGAGCCACCAGCAGCATCATGTGGCCCTCCTCAAGGACTCCCTGAAGGGTCGGCCAAATTAGAGAAAGGGGTGGAAAGGTAAATTGGAGGACCCTTGGCAATTCTTGCAAAGCCCTGAGTCACTCTTGCTGCTGCTGCCATGATCTGAAGAAAGGAAGGGGAGGCAGGGAATATGGATGAGATTGTACAGGATGAATTTTCGGAATGAGCTGAAATAAGGGAGAGACTTTAAAGTTAGGATCTTTGCAATACTTTGATAATCCATCCATCCATTTTCGTCCGCTTATCCGGGGTCGGGTCGCGGGGGTAGCAGCCTAAGTAGGGAGGCCCAGACTTCCCTCTCCCCAGCCACTTGAAGCAGCTCCTCTGGGGGAATCCCAAGGCGTTCCCAGGCCAGCCGAGAAACATAGTCCCTCCAGCGTGTCCTGGGTCTTCCTCTGGGTCTCCTCCCGGTGGGACATGCCCGGAACACCTCACCAGGGAGGCGTCCAGGAGGCATCCTAACCAGATGCCCGAGCCACCTCAACTGGCTCCTCTCGATGTGGAGAAGCAGCGGCTCTACTCCGAGTCCCTCCCGGATGACTGAGCTTCTCACCCTATCTCTAAGGGAGAGTCCAGACACCCTGCGGAGAAAACTCATTTCAGCCGCTTGTATCCGAGATCTCGTTCTTTCGGTCACAACCCAAAGCTCATGACCATAGATGAGGGTGGGAACGTAGATCGATCGGTAAATTGAGAGCTTTGCCTTTCGACTCAGCTCTCTCTTCACCACGACAGACCGGTACAGCGCCCGCTTCACTGCGGATGCTGCACCTATCCGCCTATCGATCTCACGCTCCAGTTTTCCCTCATTCGTGAACAAGACCCCGAGATACTTAAACTCCTCCACTTGGGGCAGGACCTCCTCCCCGACCCGGAGAGGGCATGCTACCCTTTTCCGGCTCAAGACCATGGCCTCGGATTTGGAGGAACTGATCCTCATCCCGGCCGCATCACACTCGGCTGCAAACCGCTCCAGCGAAAGCTGTAGATCACGATCTGATGAAGCCAATAGGACCACATCATCTGCAAAAAACAGAGAAGCGATTCTAAGGCCACCAAAACGGATCCTCTCAACACCTTGGCTGCGCCTAGAAATTCTGTCCATAAAAGTTATGAACAGAATCGGTGACAAAGGGCAACCTTGGCGGAGTCCAACTCTCACTGGAAACGAGCCTGACTTACTGCCGGCAATGCGGACCAAGCTCTGACACCGGTCGTACAGGGACCTAACAGCCCATATCAATGGGCCTGGTACCCCATACTCCCGGAGTACCCCCCACAGAACCCCCCGAGGGACGCGGTCGAATGCCTTCTCCAAGTCCACAAAGCACATGTAAACTGGTTGGGCAAACTCCCACGCACCCTCCAGGACCCTGCTGAGGGTGTAGAGCTGGTCCAGTGTTCCACGACCAGCACGAAAACCACACTGCTCCTCCTGAATCCGAGGTTCGACTATCCGACGGACCCTCCTCTCCAGAACCCCTGAATAGACCTTACCAGGGAGGCTTAAGAGTGTGATCCCCCTATAGTTGGAACACACCCTATGGTCCCCCTTTTTGAATACATAGTTCCCATGTGACGTCACATCTGTGGGTTGTCCTTTTTGACCCTCCCACAGGTAGGCAAAGCTGCATTTGGAGCGCGTTCTAATGGATGTCCATTTTTCACGTTGTTTTTTTTGTTAATTTCTAATTAATTGCAATGGTTACTTCGTGTTGTGTCAGTGGGTGTTCCAGTCGGGTAGACGTTTGGGCAACGCGCAGGTTTCAGTTAATCAAAAAAAAAGTAACGTGAAGGATTTATCTCATCGGAGAAACTGGACAGCAGCTCCTCCTCGCTCTGAGTCTGGCTTGGATCTGCTCTGGAAGACGTCGTCCTTTTGGCCGGTAAACAAAATATTCTACATAAATCATTTTGTGAAACTATGTCAGAACAATGTTAGAGTACAACTGTCTGTGTGTTAGAGCTGGGTTTTTTTTTTTTTCATTATTTAGCGACACCGTCTTGCATGCTGTTAGCTTAGCATCTCGCTAACGCGACAATGGCCTCACGGTCCACCAGGACCGGCGGGGGAAACCGTCCCAGTTGGAGAAGGAGTACGGGAGCCAAGTCGTGCGGGCGACGCGTCGGTCCCATGGGACGTGACCCCGCAACCGCGACGGTTCCACGCCGTCTGACCTGAGCTCGACGGACCCTCGGCTCCAGTGCTAACAACATGCTAACTTCCAACACGGTAACACTCAAAAGTGCTGGTTCTGGTCCGTGTTCAGCTTGGACTGTTTGTGCTGGCTGTGTGTTATTTTAGTTAAACCTTTATTTAGCTGGTTAGATATGATTGAGACAGTTTACACATCTTTTTTGGATTTAAAGCTGTGAAGCCGGTGTGCGCTCCTTGTAGTAATTAAATAATTAATGATATCAGAGTAACTTGTGACTAGTTGTCCGATTCGTCTGCCATGATTTCTTTCTCAAACTCATTTAACTCCGACCACTGCCATTTTCTCTTGTTCCTTGGTGAAGCTGTGGTAGCTCGTGTTTTTGTCCGTATAATTTGCTCTGGTTGTTCATGTCTGAGCTCGACGGACCCTCCGCTCCAGTGCTAACTCTATGCTAACCTCCAACACGGTAATGCTGCGTTCCAGTTGTCCTCGGAGGTCGTAATTACGAGCTTCCGAGCAGTAAATATGAACTGGAATGCCCCCTCAGGTCGTAATTACAACTCGTGAACTCTGTGTAGCCGCACGGCACCCGAGATCTCCGAGATCATCGTTTCAAGATGGCTGCTCCTCGCATCAACAGTGAGTGAAAGAGTTACTTTTTACCCTTTTTCGCAGTTCTGTGTGGTTTACTCAACCGTAACTTCACATTAATGCATTCAGGCACTGTAGTTCTTTACAGTAACGATAATGATATGTTTAAACAGCCGCTGTGCGTCGACAATGGCTCGCTAAACGGCTGTGAGGCGGCATTGTTGTTGTTTAGCACAGTACTCGTTTTAGCTGTTCAGCGTTCATTGTTTATCATTAACTCAGTAACACATTTCGTACTTTACAGTGATTATTGTACGATATGTCGCCTAATAATTAGAGGGTGTTTCTAAGCTGTTTGTGTTTTCTAAAGAACGTGATTGTTGTTGTTGATGATGTAGCTGCGTAGGAGACCTGCAACCTCGTTGTTCTTTGTTCACCTTTACATGTGTTTTTAGCTAGTAAACTAATGTTTTGCACCATAAACTGTTTTTAAAAGATCTATCAATATTTATCTTGGCTTGTCAGGGTGGGAATCCAGTTTAACATAATCAATTATTTAGTTTTAAAAAAAAATGCAAAACTTGAAACCCAAACCATCCTGTTCATCCACAGCTGTGTGTGTCTGTGTGTTGGTGTGTGTGAGACAGTGAAAATCGAGCTTATTTATTATTGTGGGTTAGTTTTGTGAGTTACTGCTATGATGTGATTTGTTGTTAACCATGTGTATATTTCTTTGCAGTTTATGTGGACATGGATGCGAAGATGTTCCTGGACCCAAACAGACAAACCTGTTTCCCTGGTCCCTTGTTCCAGAGGAATGGTGACTCCTTGACATATTTTATGGATGAAAATCTAACTGTACACGTCCAGTTAGTGCAACTCAACGACTCTACAGCAGTATTGTATTCTCTGCATGTGCCAGCTGCTACTGGAAGTGTCTTTATGGGTCCAACATTCCTAATTATGATTTTTTTTGTAGTTAGTAATTTTGATTTAGTTTTAGCTGGTAGCTCATTTTACCGAGACCTCAGACCTACCTCAAATTGTACCTGTGCCTTGTTGTCAAACAGTACTTTATTAAAAACAATTTGAAATAACAAATGCACAAATTCTTCTGTCTTACTTCACAATAAGCGTGGTTTTTCATTAGAATAAAGGAAAGGAGGTAATGAAAAGAAACTATTTAGAATAAAAGTAAATTCATTGTAAAAGAGGAACACCTCTGGTATAAAAACACGACAATTTGTCATGATGCACTGAATAGTTTTTCATTAATGTTGTTGGAAACCGATGTACTTGCAGATAAACTAGTGCTATTTGTTTTAGCCTTTCCTGTACTTCATGCATTTCACACATCTTCTGTCTATTCCTGACATTCGAACAAAGTGTTTTACAGCAGTTTGTATTTAAAAAAAGGTTTTACACAGTTGTCCTAATTGATCTATAATTAAAATTGTTAAAATCAAGTACATATTATGTCTGTCTTTGAACTTGAGATAATTTCTTTCCCGACTTCTCAGATACTTTGAAACTTTTAATCAGGTGTTTTTGTTGTGGGAAACTAAGTTTTGCAGCTGGTTTTTGAAGCATGTTTTTGTAGCTGTAAAAAGTGTGTTTACCTATACCAGCTTATGTTTTTGGCGTGGTTTATCCACACTCATATAAATGACAGCGAGAGAGTGGCATGTCAGATAAACACATTTAATCATAACACTAGAACATTATTTGACAATTTATGACAAGCTAATACAAGTACAGCATCCACACATCACAGTAACGTATACGGTGAAAGGCAGCAGCAGATAACGCTTTCTCACATGCGTTAGGCCAGGAGATGAAGGTGTGTCCCAGTGTGCAAATGGCCTTCAGTACTTCCATGATGATCCTGTGTGCTGAGGACTGCGAGACCAAATTTGTCAGACATCTCCCTGAAGCTGTTCTGGTTGGCCATGTACCACAGGAACATCAGGACCTTCTTTTCTACAGGGACTGGTGCTGCACCTTGACAGTGCTCCTTCCTTATGCCTTTCTCCTGCAGCTGCATCATTACAGATGTGAACTGGGTCTTGTTGACTCTGAAATGACGCACAAACTTGTTGTCATCCATGTTCAGCATCACCTCCCATAGTCTTCATGATTATTCCATGTGTCTGTAGGTTTGTGTGTATCAGCAGCATCCTAAAATACAAAGAAATTTCAAGTTTAATAACAATTTTAACAATAAACAGTAAAACATGTCTGCTGATGCATGCTCAATAATCCAGGTAGAAAATTTTTAAAAAGCTAAGTGGTCCTCTGGACATTCAAAAAACAAAACAAAGCAAGAAAACACTTTTTTTTGTTGTTGCTTTGTTTAGTTTTTTGAATGTCCAGAGGACCACACTTAGCTTTTTTTTATGTCTGCTAATTATGCTGAGGTAGTAAAAAAGAACAGAAAAACCTCATGTTCAGCACTTTCTGACTTTATTTATCTAATGATAACTTCTGTACTGCTGCTATTTTCCTAAAAGAGATCGAATTAAAACTATAAAATAGATGTGAAAGAAGAGCCTCGATCATAATGATCAAAAATAAGCTTATTTATTTTAAAAAATACTGGTTGAAACAACATACCTGGTTAACGTTTCAAGAGCCTCAGAATTGCTCTTCAACTTCGCTGCTAATTGGTCTAGAAACCTTTTATTAATCCAACAAAGCAAGAACAACAACAGCCTTGTAGCGGGCGTCCATCTTGTTTTGGTCGTCGCTCCGACAAGCTAACTGGAACGCATTCAACTCGGAAATACCATCATTCCGGGTTCCTAATTCCGACTTCCGATGCAACTGGAACGCAGCACAACACTCAAAAGTGCTGGTTCTGGTCCGTGTTCAGCTTGGACTGTTTGTGCTGGCTGTGTGTTATTTTAGTTCAATCTTTTTTTAGCTGGTTAGATATGATTGAGACAGTTTACACATCTTTTTTGGATTTAAAGCTGTGAAGCCGGTGTGCGCTCCTTGTAGTAATTAAATAATTAATGATATCGGAGTAACTACTTTGTGACAAGTTGTCTGATTCGTCTGCCATGATTTCTTTCTCAAACTCATTTAACTCCGACCATTTTGCTCTTGTTCCTTGGTGAAGCTGTGGTAGCTCGTGTTTTTGCTCTGGTTGTTCGCGTCTGCTTGTTCGCCATCTTGCCTTTCATCTTGCCTTTCTGCCTTTAGATATGGTGCAAAACCGGTATTGCGCAATACTGGGGGCGTGTCTGGGAACTATGTAGGGGAACCACCACCCCAGTCTGCCAATCCAAGGGAACTGCCCCCGATGTCCATGCGATATTGCAGAGTTGCGTAAGCCAACACAACCCCACAACATCCAGAACCCTAAGGATACTTTGATAATACCTTATTTAATTATCGCTCACCACCACAAGGCAGATAATGTTTCTGTGCATTTGTCTGTTAGCTGGAGGATGGGCCAATGCATCCTGGCCCAGCGCACCCAACGCCCCTGTAGGGGAGTACCATCGGAGACTCCTTTGTCGGAAACAGGTCTACCTCTGCCTGACCAAAATGGTCCCAGATTATCAACGCTATGTCGCTTTGGAGGGACCACTCTCCCGGAGCAGACCCCTGGTGAGAGAGAAAGTCTGCAACCTGACTGTGTCGCCCTGGTAAGTATGCCGCCCGCGGGGTGGACAGGCGAGGAGAGGCTTATTCCAAGGGCTCTCTGGACACTCTCAGAAGTTGTGCTGACCTGGTGCCCCACTGGTGGTTGATGTGGTAGACTAGAGGTGTTGTCCAACTGAATCAGAGCACACACACCCCCACCCCCACCCCCAGTTGGATCCGGAAGTATGTGACACTTATGACCACTCAGAGGCTATAATAGCCTGCCTTCACCAATTAAAACAAGGCCAGAACTAGTAATCCTAGCTCAGCCCAACCGTCATGATGCTGGTGAAAAATGATTGGGAGAGGGGGTGCGAACACTTGCCGTCACCAATTAAAATAAGGCCAGAACCCAGAGAGGCTAGAACCTATAGCTTAGTCCAACCGTTTGAGGTTGGTAAAAAAAATGATTGGGAGAGGGGGCACGAATGCTTGCTTTTACCAATTAAAACAAGGCCAGAACTAGTTATCTTAGCTCACCCTAACCGTTATGATGCTGGTGAGAATTATTGGGAGAGGGTGCGCAACGCTAGCCTTCACCAATAGAAAATAAGGCCAAAACTCAGAGAGGCAAGTAATGCCGGCTCAGGCCAACCATATACGAGGTTGGTGAGCATGACTGGGAGAGGGTGCGCAACACCAGCCTTCACCAATAGAAAACAAGGCCAAAACTGAGAGCACCGCTAGCTCATTCCAACCGTTTATGAGGTTGGTGAAAGATGATTTGGGAGAGGCCTAGCCCAACCGTTCATGAGGTTGGTGAAAAATGATTGATAAAGGGTGTGCGAACGCTCCCCTTTACAAATTAGAAACAAGACCAGAACACAGCTAGCTACACAATTAAACTTCGGAGCACAATCCAAACCGACCATGCGGTTGGAAGCCTCCAACAGAGCGGATGGCGCCACTAACCAAGGCAAAGATAGAAGTAAAAGACTACTCACGTGTTGAATCTCACACACAAATTAGTCTCCACAGAGCGGACGGCACTGCTAACCAAGGCAAAAATAGAAGTAAAAGACTACTCACGTGTTGAATCTTACACACACAGTAGTTGTCTCCACAGAGTGGACGGTACCACTAACCAAGGCAAAACTAGAAGTAAAAAAACTACTCACGTGTTGATTCTCACACACATGTTGCCTCCAACATAGCGGATGAAGCCACTGACCAAGGCAAAATAGAAGCAAAAGACTACTCACCAGTGTTGAATCACACACACAATAGTCAAACGCTGTAAGTTGGGAGAGGGGCAAAAGCTGCCGTAGTCCCCAACGAACAGCAAAAATACCTTGAATGAAGGCTAAACCTTTGCGGCCCCTAGGAGGGCGAACACGCTGCTCCCGCCAACGGGCAGTCGGGCCACCGATGACGGTGAAAAGATCCAAAGGGCTGAAGCCCTGGATTGAACTGCGCATGAGAAGAAAAAAGGAACAGAGCTGTGGGTGACGCCAGGCTATATAGCCTCTGAGTGGTCATCCGTGTCACACTTGTGACTTTGTTGGTATTATTACTCGAACAGCGCATGCACGACGGGAACAGTGCTTTCAGCACTGCCCTCTGGTGGTCAGGAGGGATGAAATAGAACAAAGGGTTGATGTCACGTGGCAGCAATACTTACAAAAAATATATACAAATAAAAATACAGCAAGCACCAAATCAAAGGGAACATGAGAAGAAGGAGCTGGACATTTGGCAGAGAGCCAAGATAATGAACCAACATCAGGGTGGTGATTATGGAAGGTGTAAATAAACTGAGGGTGATGAGAAGGTGACAGCTCCTGACTGATTACACAGTGAGAACAGGTGTGAATGACAAGTGGCTGTTGAGGCTGACTGAGGGTGAAGATGAGAATTGACACAGGGAACACAGGGGGCTGGATAAAAACACAAGGTGTATAAAAATAACACAAACCACGAGAAAAAAAGAGACTCAACTAAATAAATACCAGAAAACCACAGACTGACACTTCTCATTACAGTTGGTGAACTTTGAAGCCAGAAAAAAGGTTGGATTTTTCAATGAGCTTTCATTTTGACGTGGAAAGAGCAACAAAGAACGTCAAATGAGACCGATCAAGCACTTGATGAACCTGCAACCAAGAAAAGACATCCGGTATCTGACTTGAGTTAACTTATCAATCGAAACGACTCTTGACTTACACCGTTTCAAAATGTCACCCCTTATTGTACCTGAGTTTGACCTCGATGTTGTATAGAAAATATATCATATTGTACTGTCCAACAAAGTTCAGTCAGGTCATCTGGGCAGTTTCTTTTTTTGTTGAGACGTTTCGTCCTTCATCCAAAGGACTTCATCAGTTCAAGGAGCCACAACAAACTCAGTACCGCAAGCAGCACACTCACATAGTGGACCAACCAGTTTGATGGTGATAAGATGGTTTCTGGGGCCCACCCTCTCCCCCGTCGACTCCTCTGATGCAGCCATAGCAGAAGTGGTTCAAAACATCAAAGTTCATGCTCAATAATCCAGGTAAAAAATCAGACAAAGATAAGTCAGTTCATCTGGATGGTTTCTTTTTTTGTTGAGACATTTCATCCTTCATCCAAAGGACTTTGACAGTCCGAGGAGCCACGACAAACTCAGTCCCACAAGCAGCACTCTAGTGGGCCAACCAGTTTGCTGGTGATAAGGGGAAATTATTTTTTACCTGGATTATTGAGCATTAATTTTTATGTTTTGAATCACTTTGGCTATGGCTGCCTCATAGGAGTTGACCGGGGAGAGAACAGGCCCCAGAAACCATCTTATCACTGACACACTGGTTGGCCCACTCCCAAATTGTTAGTGAACTGTATGTTGATGCACATGCTCTTTAATTTACCCCACAATTTGAACCACTAGTGCAGAAGCTGCCCATGCCTGGATATCCTGCAATCTTTAAATACTCTGCAGGATGTTGGGAACTCTGTTTTCATTGATGCAGTTGTGGGATGAAAATTACGTCATTTTAATCTTGCAGGATTGTGAGAACTTGTTCTGTGCACATGCTCCTGGCGGAAAGCATTTCTGGAAGGGGTATGCGCCAATGTTGAAAATAAGGCTGAAATATACTGAGATACTGGCAAGGTATACCATACCACTTTATTTATAAAGCACTTTAAACAGCAACGAGGCCAACCAAAGTGCTGGATTAAATACACAAAGCGTATTTAGATACAATGAGAAGTAGCTGGCGTCTGTTAGAATATGCAGTCATCTTTATAACTGTTCCTACAAAACCTATAAAGATCACCAAAGAGCTAGAAGGAGACAGCACAGAGACACTGATGGCTCTTTGTGGCTGTGCTGGCCAGAGCAGTGCAGGCACTTGTTAAGTTTGTTCATTAATGCGCACTGTCGGTCAAAAACTGTGACAATCCCTTTCTGCCAACCATGCTGTCGCTGCGTTGTTTCCGTTTTTTGTGCTAAGTTTTTCTTTGACTATAAATGCGAAAACGAACATCTCACAGCTACATGGACGGTAGCAGACTTCTGAACACCTCGCTGAGTATAAATCAGCCTTAACTGCTGGCAGCTCTATATCTAGGCAGTTTCTGAAGTGCTCCAAATACCTGTGCTCCAAGTTTCTGCAGAGGTATTTAAACACAACAAAGTCCACGTCATCAGATAGAATTCTAACCCTTTATTTATATTTTTAGCACACTTACAATCAAGGATTGGCCCAATATCCATTGGCATTTTATCCTTCGAAAAACTGTCAAACCAGCACAACATGACAACATCAGACAAAAAGTTCTACGTTGGCAAACAAATCCAGGCCGTGCTTCTCTCAGTCTCACTCATTTTTACTCATCAGACAAGACGGTGATTTGAAACTCTGTTCAATATTGCACATTTTTGCTATAGGTGAAATGACATGCAGTGCTGTTGCCAAAGCATACTTAACGTACACGTGTGTTCGCAGTGAAGTATAGCAAGATTCTGTTGCGTACTCACAACACCATCTGGGTACATCTGATTAGAAAAAACAGCTACGGCACACACAGTATGTGATAGGTTGGTGAACTGGAAGGATGGTTCCCCTGAGGTTGTTTTGTTGTCAGTGATGTCATAACCTGCATTGTGCCTCTGTTTGTAGCTTCATTCTAATTTAGACATGTGCATATTGTACACAACACTGTGCAAACCTTATAAATCAACAACTCCCTCTGCTTTGTACTGCATGTGCTTTGGATTTCAATATCTTCTTTTCGGTACAGATTGTGTCTTAGAGTGTGCAGTGTATTGCCATATGCATTTCAATGCTCTTTATAGACTGTGACACGATATCTCCCTGTCTTTTTCCACTCAGACTTAGAGACGGTACTTCCTCAGGAGCTCCGATTGCCACATGTACTTCCTCTCCGGGAAGCGATCGGGAATCCTGATGCGACGGAAGTCCTGGATGCATTTCTCCAGCTCTTGTTCTGGAGTCATCTTCTCCTTGTTTGCTTTCCTCTTTGCGGCCTCTCGCTCACGCGCGCCGAAGGTTCTCACGCGGAGCATGTCTGTCTTGCGGCGCATCTCGGCCTGATGCAGCATGTGCATTGGGCCTTTGGGCACGGGACGGTCCAGCGTCTGAATCTTGGCCTGTCGGCTCACGGGGCCACAGATCACAGTTCCTTGTGGGGAGCTGGCCTCTGACTGGGTCTCACGGGACGGTCCAGCGTCTGAATCTTGGCCTGTCGGCTCACGGGGCCACAGATCACAGTTCCTTGTGGGGAGCTGGCCTCTGACTGGGTCTCGGAGCAGGAAGTTGAGAGATCATTTAAGGAGGTGCCGCTCTCTCCCTCACGTTCACTTTTGTGGCTCTTGCAGCAGCAGTCACAGTGGGAGGAGGACCACCGTGAGGGCCCACCTGAAATAAAACACACACAAACACATATTTTTGGTCTCAATGGCCTCCAATCTGCAGGTTGTATTTGTAGTGACAGATTTTTTCAAATTTTTTTTTTCAAAAGTCTGAAGGGATGCCCAAGTTTCTAACATCAATTTTGTAA
>JBBPBX010012592.1:18833-53782 GCA_038048925.1 Garcialebias charrua
CACAATCATCTCCTTTGTCTTCTTCACATTCATGTGAAGATTATTCTCTTTGCACCAGCTCTCCAGATGTTCCACCTCCTGTCTGTAGCTGGACTCATCATTGTTTGTGATGCATCCCACCACCGCTGTATCATCTGCAAACTTAACAATATGACAGCCTGGAAGTGTGGCTGTACAATCATATGTGAGCAGAGTGAACAGAAGAGGGCTCAGCACACATCCTTGAGGAGAGCCAGTGCTGAGGGTTATGGTGGAGGAGGAGAAGTTGTGGATCTTCACGGACTGTGGTCTGTCTGTTAAGAAGTCTAGTACCCAGTTACAAATAGAGGGGCTTAGTCCAAGTGTAGATAGTTTGTCTATCAGAGTTTGGGGGATCATGGTGTTGAAAGCAGATGTGAAGTCCACAAAGAGCAGACGCACGTATGAGTCTTTCTGATCCAGGTGGGTGAGAGCAGTGTGGACCACGGAAGAAATGGCGTCCTCTGTTGATCGGTTCTCACGGTATGCGTATTGATGAGGGTCCTCATTGATGTTGACGGTTGCCTTGATGTGGGACATGACCAGTTTCTCAAAACATTTAGCGACTATCGGGGTGAGGGCCACCGGTCTATAGTCATTCAGACCAGTCACTGTGGAGCTCTTTGGGACTGGGATGATGGTCGCGGTCTTCAGGCAGGTGGGAACTGACTCCAGTGCAAGTGAGGTGGTGAAGATGTCAGCCAGCACCTCACAGAGCTGGTCCGCACATTCCTTCAGAACTTTCCCTGGGATGTTGTCTGGTCCGGTTGCTTTATGAGGATTAATCTTTCTGAGACTGCCTCTCACTTCTGCTGCGGACACCCTGAGATGCTCTTCATCTGGTGATGAGGTGAGTCTGGTGCTAGCTGGTCTGTTTGGATCATCAAAACGTGCATAAAACTTATTGAGGGCATCAGGCAGAGATGGGTCCCTGGGGCATTGTTTGTTTTTGCCTTTGTAATCTGTTATGCATTTAATACCCTTCCACATGCTCCGTGGGTCTTGTGAGGTGAACTGTCCCTCGATCCTCTGTGCATACGTGGCCTTGGCCTTCTTAATGCCATCCTTCAGTTCATTCCTGCTCTTTCTCAGCTCCACTTTATCTCCTGACTTGAATGCAGTGTCTCTGGCTGCTAGCAAGGCGTGAACTTCTTTATTTAACCAGGGTTTCCGGTTCGGGTAGGATTTCACATATTTTTTTATGGATACATTTTCAGAGCATGTACTGATGTAACCCAGGACTGAGGAAGCGTACAGTTCCATGTCCACTGAACTTCCATCAGTGGCTGCTTCTCTGAAAACAGACCAGTTTGTCCTCTCAAAACAGTCTCTCAACATGGGGGAACTATCTTGAGGCCAGATTGTTATTTCTCTTTGTTCCGGCTTTGAGCGCCTGAGTGGGGGGAGTTCTCTTGGGGCCAGAATCAGAGAGTCGTGATCGGAAGCTCCAAGCGGTGGGCGTGTCTTCGCCGTGTATGTCCCCTTTACATTTGTGAAGACTTGGTCGAGCGTTTTATCTCGCTCTCGTAGCTGTGAAGACGTTCTTATTGGAGGGAGACTTGAAGATCAACGTGATTGACGTCCCCGCAAACAATGAAAAGCCCCTCAGGATATTTACACTGCAGCGAGGTGAGTAAGTCATGAATTTCTCCCTGGGCGTCATTAGCATTAGCATCAGGGGCTATGTAAATAACGCTGATTAAGATCACTGAATAGTCACGTGGCATATAGTGCGGGCGACACCTTACTGTGATCAACTCCACGGCAGCTGAACAAGCTCTTTTTATCACAGCACAGTTCGTGCACCAATCTTTGTGTACGTAAATACAAACACCGCCGCCTCGCGTTTTCCCCGTAGTCTCGGTGCACCGGTCTGTTCTGAAAAAGAGCCTGTCGTCCAGCTCGTAAACAGAGTCTGGAGTCTCCTCAGAAATCCACGTTTCCGTAAAACAAAGCACGGAGCATCTTCTCATCTCCTCCGACGTGGTCACCCTCAAACGAAGTAGATCCATTTTGTTGTCGAGCGAGCGAACGTTAGACAGAAAAAGAGCCGGCATCGGGGGTTTACCGGTTTTAGCGTCTGCCCGCAGTCTCGTCATAATTCCTGCACGGCAACCCCTCTTCTTTCCACGAGAGCACCGCTTCCTTTTCTTTCCCCTGGGGCGCATCTGCTTCCAGAAGGACGTTTTTAGCAGCTCCAATCTTCCGAGTTCTGATTTGAGTTCGTTGCTGATTTCAGCTGTGCCCTGTGGTAAATCCGCTCCGATTCTTAACAGATCAGTTCGGCTGTAATTCACCCGCAAAAAATGCGCAGAGTCAGGTACAAAAACACTATTAAAATTACTAAAAGCTAGAGATGATCCGGGAACTCGTGAAGCTGCGGCTGCACTGAGCGCGGCCATCTTGCATGTCCAAAGTGGTTCAAGACAAGAAAGTTCATTCTCAATAGTCCAGGTATCAAATCCGCTCATTCTCAATCAGTTCATCTGTCCAACCACTTTGGACATGTCTGCCTGCCTGGGAGGAGTCGACGAGGGACAGGACAGCCCCCAGAAACCATCTTGGCTACAGCAAACTGGTTGGTCCACTTAAGTTGTTTACTTGGTGGGGTAACTTCAGTGTGCTTGGGACTACTCTGACTGACGAAGCCCTCTGGAGTGAGGGTGAAACGTTTCTACTAAAAAGAAACTGTCCAGATGAACTGATTGAGAATGAGCGGATTTGATACCTGGACTATTGAGAATGAACTTTCTTGTCATTTCTAGTTTATGTTTTTCTTAGTTAATCCTAGATGTTATTACTGTTTTTCTCTTACATTTTGTTGTTGAATGTAACTGGGACCCTGTGTACATAATCTCGTTTCATCACATGTACCACATGCAATGCAAATGACAATAAAGATTCTCTGACTTTGACTCTGATGAAGCCATTACTCCTAAAGCAACATTAAAGAGCCAGATGACAGTTTTCAAATGCACACAGGAACTAAGACCTTAACTTTTAAAGACATTTATGAAACTACAAAAATGAATGTGTGGAAGTGAGCAACCAAATATTGTGTACAGCCTACTACAGTTTTGCAAGCCAAGCACATAAAAAGTCTGACTTTCAGAAATTGTTCCAGTAAACATCAGCTGCACAGTTCACCTGGTCACAAACATTCACAATTCAGTGAGACTGAAACAACAACAAAAAAAGCCTAATTTTTGCGATTTTGAGCACAAGCACATTATTTTATCAACTAAAGTTATTGAAGTTCCATGATTTGGTAGATTATAATATTTTATCAGTTATGTATAGGGCTCAGAATAACACATTACCTTTAAATATCCAAATACTGTACATTTTGTTAAAAGACAAAGTAGTTATAATCTTAAGGGGACAGAGATATTTGTAAAACCAAAATTCAGAACTAGTTTGAAGGGATGATCTACCTCAATCCAGGGAATTGGATTATGGAATGGTTTGGAGAATGAAGTTAAAAATGCCAAGTCAATGTGTACATTTAAGAAAATGAGCAAAACTGAATTGTTAAAATATATTTATGAAGTAGCGTACCATATTTTTCAGATTATTGGTCGCACCGGAATATAGGTTGCAGTGTCCAATTATTGCCCAAAAATTGGAAAAATCCATAAATAGGTTGCACCTGAATATAGGTCGCACCTACGTCCCTGCCGATGTAACGCGTTATCCACCGCTGACGCGCCACGTGACCGCTGAGTCAACCCGGCAATATGGACCGAGTGTTTAGCTCTGTTGCTAATGTCTGCCAGAAGCTAATAGAAGCTAAACACGAGACCAGTCCGTCTCTGAAAACACGAATAAAAAATCGAATCTCATCTCAAATGTTTTCTCCAGGACATAGTTAAGTACATTAGAGCCTTATAATTTCTCTGTAAGCAGAACTAAATATACACCGAGTGTACACCGAGTAGTTTTGAAGCTATTTATAACGTAAATAGAAGCTAAACACGAGACCAGTCCGCCTCTAACACGAATAAAAAATCAAATCTCATCTAAAATGTTTTCTCCAGGACATAGTTACGTACATTAAAGCCTTATAATTACACTCTGTAAGCAGAAAAAATATACACCGATTGGTTGCGAAGCTATTTATAACATACCGTAAACAGATATACATCCACAAGCTAACAAGCTATGCTAATAAAATATCGTTTTTTTTTTATCTCAAACATCTAATAAAGCTACTCACTTGTAAACGTCCACCCTGTGATTCCATTCCATTCTGTAAGTTTCAGAAAAATCCGCTGAGTGGTTCTTGACTTATCTTGCTAACAAACAGCAAACAAACAGAGCTAACAGGAGCTACATCCAGACCAGGAGGCCGACAGAGTCAGTCCGAGCAGAGGAGCTTTTTTCGGACACATGAGCTGGAAACGGTCTTCTTCTTCTTGGGTCGGTGGTGGTGGTACTACGTTGCACTGCACTGCACTCCTAGCGGCCAAAAGTGGTACTGCACTGCGCCCCTAGCGGCCGAAAGTGGTACTGCACCATTTTCTGCCAAAGTGAAAAAGGCTGATATCTGAGTCAAAAATTGGTCTAAAAATATGGGAAAAAATCCATAAATAGGTCGCACTGGTGTGTAGGTCGCAGGCCTTGAAAAAAAACATTAAAAGGTGTGACCTATAGTCCAAAAAATATGGTAATGTGTATTGTATTAGAGCTAGAAAAAATAGTTATTCATTTTGTTCTGTTACTTGAAGATTATTATTGTTTGAAGGAATTGTTTGAAAAAGGGGCAGATATACCGTAACAAGATTTTTTTCTTCTTTCGGCTACCTTTAATTTTAAATTTTGTATTCTTGTTGTTTATGGGATTGTTTGGTATCGTTTTTTTTTTTTTATGAATAAAATATTATTAAAACATATATATTTTTAAAATTAATTATCTGCCTTTTGCTCGACTCCTGTGATCCTACTGGGCCTTGGACCTCCCCGTTTGCCTCCTGAGCCTCCTTATGATCTCTCCAGATGTTCCTTGCCTTCCACCACTTGTGATTAGGATTACAAACCTCCCCTATGGCCTTTCTCAGACCGTAGCTGGGGAACTTGATTACAAACCTTGTTTGTGTGAGACCTTTTGGAAACTTTTTGGATTTCGCCCATGTAATGACCCTGCTGCTTATACAGTAGTAAGAAACTGAACATCAAGACCAACCTCCCAGAGGAGCTTTGTATTAACACTGTTCCCTATTCTCCAGGGTTCCAGTCCAGGGTCTACAGATCTAGCATACTGTCCCTTATTACTGTATTCACTTCAGTAAATCAACACTGTTAAACTTTCTCCTGGTCTTGAACACGTTGTTCTCCATCTCATACTATCTGGGTACTGAGCTAAACCTTACACAAAGTTTACCTTCACATTTTTATGCACTATGTTTTGGAATAGTTTAGCTATATTTATCTACTGCTGCTAATTTTACGGTTCATCAATGCAAGCAAATTAGTAGAGAGCAAACGGATTAACAATATGTACAGTGTGCAAAAAAAACAAAACTATTTTTAGCTTGAGCTTTTTAACATTTCTGTAAAAAATAAAAATAAAAAGTAAGGCGTCTTTCTCCGTATACAGTAATATTTAATTAACGTTTTTGTTATTTACGTTTGTTGCTAAAAAATATATATATATTTTATTTTTTTAACCACTAATTCAAAAGTTTCAACTGTGAGCAGCTAAGTGACACAGACAAGTAAAAGATTTTAGTATGAGGTAACGGCTCCCTTGGCAAATTGTAGTATAGTCACTGCACATTTCCATAAAAGAGACTAATGAAAACCTAATGACAATGGACTGGAGCAGCTTATACACATTAACAAAATTAGCATATAAAACACATTCCCACAAAGAGACTAACATTTACATACACATCTGAAGAAATATACCTAGAAAGGCAAAAAAGTGTAAATACACCATTACAGTTCTCCTTTTCCTCAGTTTTAGTTGTTTTGAGGACTTATTCAACATTTTAGCCACTCTAAAAAGCTTTTACAAATACTATAGAGATGCTTCATATTTAGCTGCTAAAAGAAGAGTGGAGAAAAATACTTATTTTCAAATTTTTGCATCCATCAACTGCTGGGACCAAGTGACTGTCATTGATAAAAATCTGCATCAGCACTTTACACATCCCTCCACCCTCCACTGCCTCCTCTTCCCTCTTCTGCATTCAAAGCGCAGCTTCCTCAATTACAGCAGATCATCATCGTTTACAGTCCCAAGAGACGTTACGCAATATCAAAGGAGCTGAAAAACACTCTTTGCTTCTGGATGGACATGTGTGTCAGCAAGCACAAAGCTGGGAGGGTAGAAAACCGTTTCATGCTTCAGTGAATCCTGACAGAAGTGGCTCAACCTTTGACAGCCTCTTTCATGATAGTTCTACAATCACACTTCACCACATTAACACAATTACATTACACACATCATTGTAATAGATTTTTGTATGTAAACTCAAGTCTAGGTGAATGTAAAACGTGAGTTTCATTTAAGAACATGCAAATAAGAGTTGGAAGAGAATGATGGCGTTTTAAAGTAAATTGTTTTATAACTGCAAGCATTTTCTGAAATCCAACATTACGTTTTTTAAAGACATTTTCCACAAACAGAAAACAATCAGCTCCATATACTGGTAGATAAAATCAGGGAGAAAAATAAATAAATTGGGAGTTCTGACTAAAAACAGATCATAAGAAATAATAATAATAATGTAAAAACATGTTGGAACTTTTTTACATGGACAAAAATGCAGTTAAAAATACAATTTAAATAAAGCCAACATGTCAGTTATTTAAGAATACTAAAAGCAAATATTGTTGTAAAAATAGATTCTTACCTTAAGTTAGCCAAACATGTCTAGTTTGTTCTCTTAACTGCAGTTGATCCATGTAAAACTTTTCTTAAAACACACTTTTGTTTAAAATAGCTTTAACTTACAATAAACAAAATAACAACTACCGGTCCCCGAAATTTCAGCAGAGAGCAACATTTTAAAAGCTTCACACCATCAAGAACCAGAAAGTTTTGTAAATAGACAAGTGGCTGTACGACACTTCAGGAATATTTGAAGGTCTTGGGTTGGCAACTATAGCCAATCAATCCCAATTAAACTTGATAAGTCTGTGACACTGGAACTGTGATTGTGTGGATGCATCTATTTATTGCAAGACTCTTTGTTTGGGATTTTGCTGTGTGTGATTGACAGTTAGTTAGACTGAAGGACAAGATGACTGATGACTGCCACCCTCTTCTCAGGCAGGTAAGGCTCAGAACAGATAATGAGGGTAAAGAGCAGTACCACACACAACATGTTAGACCTACGTTTTTTTATGTGTCCGAATACTCAAGCTAAAAATGTTGTCAGGAAAGTTCCTTGTTCAGGGTTGTTTTTAACTTTAATCACTAGCAACACACACTTTTGATAAAGACCAACTTAGTATTCTGCGACCATCTTCAAGTTGAATTACCACATGCCAAAATTAGCCCCGTTTTCAGGGACACTGCTTCACTCGTGTACACACCGATACAATAAAAAGACCATTATAATTTAAGCATTACCAGGAATAATCCCAAATGTTTCCACTAGGGCTGGGCGATATGAACCAAAATTAATAATTCAATATTTTTATGATAAAACATGATATAAGATGTTGTATGTTGACGGTTGTATGTTGACGGTTGTATAAGTATAACAAAAAAGTTGGGACAGTAAACAAATTGTGAATAAAAACTGAGTGCAATGATGTGGAGGTGCCAAAATCTAATATTTTATTCAGAATAGAACACAAATTACAGATCAAAAGTTTAAACTGAGAGAATGTATCAATTTAAAGGAAAAATATGTTGTTTAAAAATTTCATGGCGTCAACAAATCCCAAAAAAGTTGGGACAAGTCCATTTTTACCACTGTGTGGCATCCCCCCTTCTTCTTACAACACTCAACAGACGTCTGGGGACAGAGGAGACCAGTTTCTCAAGTTTAGAAATAGGAATGCTCTCCCATTCATGTCTAATACAGGCCTCTAACTGTTCAATCGTCTTGGGCCTTCTTTGTCGCACCTTCCTCTTTATGATGCACCAAATGTTCTCTATAGGTGAAAGATCTGGACTGCAGGCTGGACATTTCAGTACCTGGATCCTTCTCCTACGTAGCCATGATGTTGTGATTGCTGCAGAATGTGGTCTGGCATTATCTTGTTGAAAAATGCAGGGTCTTCCCTGAAAGAGATGACGTCTAGATGGGAGCATATGTTGTTCTAGAACCTGAACATAGTTCTCTGCATTAATGGTGCCTTTCCAGACATGCAAGCTGCCCATGCCACAAGCGCTCATGCAACCCCATACCATCAGTGATGCAGGCTTCTGAACGGAGCGTTGATAACAACTTGGGCTATCCTTGTCCTCTCTGGTCCGGATGACATGGCGTCCCAGTGTTCCATAAAGAACTTCAAATCGTGACTCATCTGACCACAGAACAGTCTTCCATTTTGCCACACTCCATTTTAAATGACCCCTGGCCCAGTGCAAACGTCTGAGCTTGCTTAGAAATGGCTTCCTCTTTGCACTGTAGAGTTTCAGCCGGCAACTGTGGATGGCATGGTGGATTGTGTTCACTGACGATGCTTTCTGGAAGTATTCCTGAGCCCATTGTGTTATTTCCCTGACAGTGGCATTCCTGTTTGAGGTGCAGTGACGTTTAAGGGCACAGAGATCACGAGCATCCAGTAGAGTTTTACGGCCTTGACCCTTACGCACAGTGATTGTTCCAGATTCTCTGAATCTTTTACCATACCATACCATACCATTTTATTTATAAAGCACTTTAAACAGGAACAAGTCCACACCAAAGTGCTGGACAAACAAACACGCAACAGGCAACACAGACAATGAAGTACAACACGAAAAACATAAAAACATTGCAGATCATAAATCAAACGATCCAATACAAATCAGCTGGCATTGAAAGCAATGGAGTAGTAGTGAGTTTTTAACCGGGATTTGAAAACCGAGAGGGAGGGGGCCTGTTTGATGAGCAGCGGTAACTCGTTCCAGAGTCTTGGTCCTGCTACAGAGAACGCCCTGTCACCCCTGCGCTTAAGGCGAGTTTCTGGAACTATTAAGAGTACCTGATCCTCTGACCTCAAAGCACGTGGAGGGACATATGGGTGTATCAGATCCGAGAGATAGGCGGGGGCGAGACTGTTCAGCGATTTGTAGACATACATGAGAATTTTGAATTGGATTCGAAGATGAACCGGTAGCCAGTGAAGGGAGGCCAAGACTGGTGTAATGTGCTCTCTTTTGCGTGTGCTGGTTAAAAATCGGGCAGCTGCGTTCTGAACCAGTTGTAATCGTGCAATGGTGGCTTGACTGACGCCAAACAGAAGTGAATTGCAGTAATCAAGCCTAGATGTAATGAATGCGTGAATCACTGTCTCCAGGTTGTTTTTGGATAATATGGGCTTCAGCTTAGACAGACGCCTCAGCTGGAAAAAACAGGATTTGACGATCATGTTTACATGACTGTTGAGTTTCATGGAAGGATCCATTATCACTCCCAGATTTGTGACTTTTTGTTTTTCGGACAGGGGTAGAGCAGACAGGTCAATGCAGTGGTTTGAGGTTGTGTCATTGGGAAGGAACAATATGGCTTCAGACTTCTTATCATTGAAGCTTAAGAAATTTAAAGCCATCCAGTCCCTGATGTCAGCCAGGCAGTCGAGCAGAGGTTGAATAGAGCCTGTACCATTTTGTCTTAGGGGGAAGTAGATTTGACAGTCATCAGCGTAGAAGTGGAAAGGTATATTGTGTTTCCGGAAAATAGCACCGAGTGGCAGCAGGTATAAGGAGAACAAGAGAGGACCCAGGATGGACCCCTGCGGAACCCCCCATTTAAGAGCCGCCACTGCAGAAGTAAAATCATTGATGGACACACAAAAAGACCTGTCAGAGAGGTAGGATCTGAACCAGTTTAGGGCTGATCCTGAGATGCCCACCCACTGCTCCAACCTAGCAATGAGGATCTCATGGTCGATGGTGTCGAAAGCGGATGTGAGGTCCAATAGGACAAGCAGCACAGAGTCACCAGTATCTGTGGATAGGAAGATGTCGTTAAAAACCTTCAGTAGGGCAGTCTCAGTGCTGTGGAGGGATTTGAAGCCAGACTGGAATAGCTCGGGGATAGCGTGATCCTCCAGGAAGCACTTTAGTTGGGACTCAACTATTTTCTCTAGAAGTTTAGAAACAAATGGGAGTCTGGAGACAGGCCTGAAATTGGATAATACTGACGGGTCGAGGTTTGGTTTTTTCAGGAGGGGTTGAACAGCAGCATGTTTTAATGATTTTGGCACCACACCCGAGGATAGACTGCTATTTACAATCGAGAGAATGGAGGGACCTAGAGTGTGAAAAACCTCCTTTAGAAGCCGAGGGGGGACCACATCGAAGGGGGAGCCAGATGGTTTCAGGTTGCACATGACCTGCTCTAGAGAGGACAGAGAGACTGGTTCAAAATGGTCAAACACAGCAACAGATTGAGGTGGGATGGATGGATCGTGAGATGGAGGAGAAATGAGAGCCCTGGTGGTTGCGATTTTATCTAAAAAGAAATGTTGGAAGTTCTCGCACAGCTCAGTCGAGGCTTCCATGGGTGATTGTTCAGTGAGGTGGAGAACAGAGTTTAGGGTGGAGAACAGAACTCGAGGGTTACGAGAGTTTGCAGCAATGATATCAGAGAAGTATTGTGATTTAGCAGTTTTCACTGCTTTCTGATATCGGCGCCAGCTCTCTTTTACCATCTCAAAAGAGACCTGCAGTCTGTCTTTTTTCCATTTCCTCTCCACCTTTCGGCATTGCTGCCTGGCAGCTCTGGTCGTGTCATTCAGCCACGGTTCGGCCCTGAGTTTTGGTCTTCTCGGTTTAATAGGAGCCACTTGATCCAAAGCCTTTAAACAAACAGAGTCAAACTGGTTTGTCAGCTCCTCAGTGCTGGAGAGGAACAATGGGGGCTGAATTAACATGTCATTGTTGTAAACCTCAGTGAAACGTGCGGCAGTTAAATGGTTAACATTCCTGCCTTTACGTGCAGGAATGCATGTTTTAGGGGTTACATGGGGGATGGTGAACTGAAAATTGACTGGCCTATGATCCGAGAATACATTGTCACCTATTTCAAGGTTTGAAACGGTCACATCACATGTTAAAACAAGGTCCAATAAATGTCCACGCTGCTGTGTGGGAGAGTTCACGTGTTGAGTTAAATTAAATGAGTCCAATAAATCTAAAAAGTCCTTAACCATGGGCTTCTCAGGACAACACACGTGCAAGTTGAAGTCGCCTGAAATGACGACCCGAGAATATTTAGCTGTAATTTCAGCCAAGAAATCAGAAAACTCGCTGATGAAGTTCTTAGAACGAGGCGGCCGGTAGACAAGAGCACACAAAGTTACAGGTGAATGGCCTAGTTCAAAAACAGTCAGCTCAAAGCTAGAGCAGGAGACTGGAATGGACAGTTGTTTACAGTCAAAAGTTGATTTGAATATTGTTAATAATCCACCACCACGACCTGATGGTCGCGGGTCGTTAAAAAACAAACAGTTTGGTGGTATTATTTCCGTCAGCGCGCTGGACTCACCCGGGGACATCCACGACTCTGTGATGCAGAAAAAGTCCAAGTTGTGATCTTCAAAGTAATCCCTGAGGATGAACGTTTTGTTGCAAACAGATCGGGCGTTGACAACACAGAACTTGATGATATCCGAGCTAGCCGCTGATGAGCTGCTAGCAGCTGATGAGCTAACAGCTGGTGGGGGAGCGCGCGTCCGCGGCTCGCTTCCCACAGAGAGCTGCTCCGGCCGCAGATCCCCGTTGTTTTCCTGGTCCGTGCACGCGGGAGACTGGCGATGAGAATCGAGACCATCAGCTGAAGACAGCGAGGCAGAACGCCGGGCTCTGAGCTTCACCAGCCGGCCAGCTCGAGAGCCGCGTTTCTTCCTCCGAGTCGATCGATTTCTCCGTGCAGGCTGGTGCGAAGAGCAGCGGAGGTAAACGGGCAGCTCGTCTCCGAGCAACGGGGGTAGAGGGGGTCTCCCGAGGTACGCTCATACTGGCCCGAATCAGCGACATCCGCGGCAGCAAAACGTAAATCCAGAAGCTGCTTCCGATCATAAACCAGCAGTGTACTTATGTCTCCAATGAAGAACGAACAAAACACAAAAATTCCAAACACCCACAGGAGAGGTGGATACGCAGCCATGCTTATGGGCGCCATCTTGGATCTTTTGATGATGTTATGCACGGTTGATGATGATAACTTAAAAGTCTTTGCTATTTTACGCTGGGTAACACCATTCTGGTATTGCTGCACTATCTTTCTGCGCAACAATGGTGGAATTGGTGATCCTCTTACCATCTTGGCTTCTGAGAGACACTGACACTCTGAGAAGCTCTTTTTATACCCAATCATGTTGTCAATTGACCTAATTAGTGTTAATTGGTCTTCCAGCTGTTCGTTATATGCTCAATTTCCTTTTTCCAGCCACTTATTGCTACTTGTCCCAACTTTTTTGAGATTTGTTGACACTGTGAAATTTTGAATCAACATATGTGACTGGCCATGGCAAAACCAGGAACAAGTCTCCCCTGGGTCATTTTGAGTTATTTACAGAATCTGAAAGTGTGGGTTCTAAGCCAGTGTTTTTCAACCTTTTTTGAGCCAAGGCACAGTGTTTTCATTGAAAAAATCACGAGGCACACCACCAACCAAAATTGTAAACAAAGATACTCTGTTTCCGCCTATATTAAATATATAGTCATTCTTATCAAAGTGTCTTGAATAGGAATGAAATAAACAGCTTCTCACCGCATACCAAGCACAACGGAGTCAGTGTTGTTGCGTCCCCGGTAAAAGTAAATCCAAACTAAATGTAACTCTCACTGTACTGTCTCATTTGCTGACACGCCTACTGAATTGATTGACAGGTCGGGTGGGAAAAAAAGGCGAGAGCTGGCAGCTTCTGCCGCAGCAGTGTTCTGTGTTTATATGTTAATAAAAAGTTCTAAAAAATAAACTAAAAACAGGGAGCACTGGTCCTGTAACCCACACATCAGACAGGAAATCTGCAGAACCTCGCGCAGCCACGTTGGACCCGAGTTTAATCCGCTCGTGACAAATTCATTCATTTCCTCATCATTTCAGTCATGGAGTCAACGGAGGAGGAAGCGATCACTTGACTTTTGGCAAAAAAACAAAAGAAAAGGCCAGATCAGGGATGAAGAAGGGGAATTTAATATATTTGCGTCGCATACAAAACAGTTCGGCGCCGGGCAACTTATTGTGCGACAACGCGCTTGCGTTTGCAAAAATTGAGCTTTGCGCGTACATGCCCTGCGGGGATACGCATGTGCCTCTGCGTACGAACAGCGTAGAGTGGCATACGGCCAAACGCAGATAATTTATTTTCAAAAAATATTTTTAGACCAGTTAAGTGAAATTGGATAATTTCCACGGCACACCTGACGATCACTCGCGGCACACTAGTGTGCCGCGGAACAGTGGTTGAAAAACACTGTTCTAAGCTATCCGATGATGCCAAACATATGGCACTCAAAAAAAAAAAAAATGAAGAAGATATAGCCATTTCAATGTTGGCAATCTGCAAATAAGATTAGGGAGAAAACAGGCCTCAAAGATTTAGAAGAATGTCCCCATTCCAGAAGTGTTACCTGGGGGTGTTAACAATTGCTGTTCATTTACATTAATTTGCCTTAACCCCAACCCCCAGCACTGACTGTCAACACAGACTCTGCCTAGGAAGGTGTGCAGAACTTCAGCTTTGCTGGCAAAATTCCTTTTGATCTTTTGAAAAAAACAAAAAACAATTTTATTTTATGTTATTGTGACATGTTTTACACAATAATAATGTTGATTGTTGGGTCACATAGTTATTGTTACAGCCCACCCCAAAAAAATAAGGGTCACATCTAATAAGGAGGACACAGAAACTGATTCAACTGGGTTCAAACATATTTTCATTACAGGTAACCCTCGACCTACGGCAACCCGGACCTACGAACGTATCATATTTAATAATTTAATAAAATTATGAGAGAAAAAAAAACTTTTCATGTGTACAGCACTTTGTTGCAGCTTTGGTTGTTTTAAAGGCTTCATAAATAATATTTTTAATAAAAAATGATCATTTTTAATCATAATTGCGCAACTTCCATTCGTTTCAGGAAATGCCGCGGCAGCCATGTTAGGTAGGTCTGTGGTCCCGGCAGCCGGCTGTGAGGACTGTGTTTTTTCCAGGATTGCCTCATATGGATAAATTACTAGCTGGAATCGCTCTACAGCGCCCGGTACAGCGTACCAGTCTGTCGTGGTGAAGAGAGAGCTGAGTCGAAAGGCAAAGCTCTCAATTTACCGATCGATCTACGTTCCCACCCTCATCTATGGTCATGAGCTTTGGGTTGTGACCGAAAGAACGAGATCTCGGATACAAGCGGCTGAAATGAGTTTTCTCCGCAGGGTGTCTGGACTCTCCCTTGGAGATAGGGTGAGAAGCTCAGTCATCCAGGAGGGACTGAATAGCTGAAGATGATGAGTAAACTCAGGAGATGCTTATGTTGCATCTGATGAGGTTAACAAAATAAAATAAGGCTTTACACACACCAAGCTCCTGCACAGACTTATTTTAGATGTCACACAAGGTTTTGGTGCTGGACATGACCTTTGTGTCATCAGGGCAGAAAGGCCTTATCTTTGCATATAGGTCTTTTTTATTAAGCTTTTGTGGGCTGGTCGGTTTCCATCCATCCATCCATCCATCCATCCATCTAAATAACCTATTTCAAAGAAAGAAAGATAAGATTTCTTGTTTCACCAAATATTAACATAAAAAAATAAATTCTAAAGATAATCTTACATAAAGATAAACAAAAACGTTTAAAATTATCTGGAAAAACAAGGCTATTTTAATTAAACATGATTCAGCTTTTTTGTTCCTGATGACAGCCAGCTGACAGCACCATGAACTGCTGATCCATCCGATCCTGGGGGCAGCGAGGCTGATCCGTGGCCCCTACAAGCAGTGCGGTGCGGGGGAAGATGACCCCCCACCCCCCGCAACGCACTGCTCCCAGGGACAGACAGCATGATCCACGCGGCTCTAAAGGCTGAGTTAGACTCGCGCTTTGGTCCGCAGGCTGGAGCGCGCGCGCTGCGCGTGCACTGCACCGTGCGGCGAAATGCGTTTACAGTGTCGCCTCTGTGTTTATAGTTGTCCCACGGCGGCGCATGGCAAAGTGCTGTTCTTTTACGGACCAGCAGGAGGCAGTACCCTCTAAAACCTGTGCATATGTTGCAAGAAAGGTGTAGAAGAAGAAATCTACCGTAGAAGAAGAACTGTTTGACGTCACACAACAAAAACAAATAGCTTTCCGCTCGCGTGCTGAACTGTTGTCTTTATTTGCGGTTTTAATGCATGGAGTCAGCGGAGGAGAAAGCGATCACGTGACTTTTGGCGAAAAAACAAAAGAAAAGTCCGACTCCAGATCAGGAACGAAGGAGAATTTAATACATTTTGTGTCACAAAACATTCCTCCATGCGTCGCGACTCCGTCTCCACGACCACAGCGGCGCAAACAGCTGCAGGCTCCGGCGTGAAGAGGGTTAAAGGGGACCACATATTCAAAATTCACTTTTTAATGTTTTTTTTACTCAACTTTGGGTATTTACTTCATAAAAAAACAGTCCTAAGGCCAAAAAAATGCACCAAGTGGTTTATTTACTCTAAGTCGATTTATTTTTCAGGGATAAAAACGTCTCGATTGCACTTCCTGCGGTTTGTGGCGTCACAAACCGTAGCCACAACCCACAGCCACAACCCATCCCAACCTTTGTCCCGCCCCCGTAACCTAGCAACCCCTGGTGATGCTCCACCCACGCGGTTCCTGAGTTCATCTCAGCCTGTACAGTAGGTGGCGGTATGCAACTAACAGTTGTTTGCGATCCGCCATAAATCAAATGGAGAAGAAGAAGACGAATGTAGTTCATCTCAGCACAATGGCTCCTAGAGTTCGATGTTGCGTTGTTGGCTGCATTACACAACATGTGTCGATACACACTCTTCCAGTCTCAGAGAGCAGAGATGCGTGGCTTAATTTCATTTATAATGGCAATGTCCCGGCGACATTACCGAAGAAAGTTGTAGTTTGCGCAGCACATTTCACAACAAACTCATTTCTCAACTACCAAAAGTACCAGACCGGATTTGCACAAAAACTTCTGCTTAAGGAAGGTGCTGTTCCATCTATTCGTCAAAGTTCTGCAGATGACGCTAGTGTAAGTACAGAACAGACTGATGTCTTTTAAATTATTTATTAGCATTCGGTGTGAAGACGTGTTCTTCTGCACCTCGATAGTTTAGCTACAGCCTGTGCTAACTGTTTGTGTTCACGTCTTGAACACGATATAGCGCAGGCTTATTGTTTATGATTAGCTTGTGTTAACTGAGAATTAATGTTCAACCTGTTCAATATTGGTTTCGTCAGTGCAAGAAGCAAGAAGTGCCGTTCTGCACGAACATGATTTGTTGTTTATGAAATGCTAACGCGGAGCTACAGCTAATGCTAAGGCTGTGTACCGTGTGTGTGTGTGTGTGTGCGCAACAATGAATCGATAAAATTTGGCTATTAAAAGCGTTGGTAACTAATTTCATCATCGATTCGTTGTGTCGCGCGATTATGCTTCTTTCACGGCGCCGCAGACCTGTTTTGTTCACTTGAACGTTGTAGAAAAGCTGGCTGACTGAATAAAGTTTGAAAAACAAACAAAAAAAACCTCTGCAGCTTGCTGTGTGTGTGGCTTGAACAGAGCGAGGAGGGAGGAGGAAACAGAAGTTAGAACAGAGAAATAATCGTTAGTTGTAGCCCTATAGTGTGTGTTTTCATCTTAATCTGAACGATTGTCTTTACAAAGCTCGTAGTTGTAACACTTTGAGACCTACTATTTTCTACTGATGGTCACAAGATCCTGTTTATCAAAACCATAAATAGTTTTCTGAGTGACAAATATGCTAATTATCACTGTCCTCTTCAAATATTTTCTCCATAACATCAGCAGCTGTTATGTAGAGCATGCATATATATGTTATTTATGTTTTCAGTACAGTGCATAATATCCAAGTGTTGTAGGTCACCTCAATGCTCACTAATAAATATATAAAAAGCTGAATGTGCTGCATGAGACAGTGTCTCATCTGGCAGTATAGTGGGCCAAGCTGCAAACAATTCTAGTTTGTGTTCACATGTTGTTTTGCCAGAAATATATTGTCAAAATCTTTAGTCCGGCTGTGATATAATTAGTATTTTTCAATTTAGATATAATTGTTAGGTTATATAACATCTTTCATTAAACATAAAAACCTTTTCATTTATCTGTCTCTTATCTTACAGGCTCAAACATCTACAAGAAGAGACGCTGCTTGCCAAACAGAGAATGAGCAAGTTCAAAAACGAACTGTGGGTACACAATTATCTCTGAGAACTCTTCAGCCCAACTACAGATCAAAAGGTTTGTAGCTTTGACTTTATTTGACTAAATATCAAATTGTTTGTTACTCATAAAATTACTTTTGTATAATAATATTCAACACATATAAAGATTTAAATTCAGCTCAACATACTGTGCACAAGTAACGTGTATATAAGACACCCATTAGTGTTTATCATCATACCTTTTTTAATAGAATAACTATTTTAGCCCCCTTCTTAGAGGGTGAGTTTTTGGCTTTTTGTATATCTCACCAGGTGTCAACGCTACAGTGATAACCAGTGACGCTTGTGTTGGCATGCCAAAAATCCCCTTCTCTGCACATCACACTGTCGTCACGTCTACTCCCATAAAGACAACTGGTCTGGAAGAGCACATGGAAATGGAACTTGAGGGCACTAGCTCAATGTTCATTCCTGAAGAGCTGGACCCAACTTATGATGCTGATGAATCTATCACAGATTTAACCACATCTGCAGACATGTCGTGAGTAGATGATTATCTGTTTATTGAATTTATATAATGTATATCAATTTCTTTTAAATTTTTATTTTCAGAAACATCACACCAACTACAATACACAATGAAAAGAAATATATTGTGTATGAGACCAACCTTTTAGAGTTGTTCAAGGCGTGTCCTGTGTGCAAGCGCACATGTACCGTTAACAAGCGTCAACGCGGCACATTCATCTCCGTGGTGCAGAACTGCCCCTACTGTAAGTACAGTAGGACCTGGAACAGCCAGCCACTACTACGTAGCACTCCAGCAGGAAATCTTCAACTCTCAGCTGCAGTATATCTCTCTGGAGCATCATTTATAACAATACAAAAGGTATTTCAAATTTTCATACTTTTGAAATCTAATCAGAATTTAAGTATCATAATCTTGTGTCAGTTTATAAAATTGACTGATTTTTTTTGTGTGTGTGTGTGTGTGTGTGTGTGCCATCAGGTCTTCAGGGCTTTGCACCTACAACTCTTTGTTTACGAAACTTTTCGTCGACACGCAAGAACTTATATAGAACCTGCTATTATCAGCAAATGGAAGGCATCCCAGAATGACATGCTGCTCCACCTCAGCAAGGAAGATGTCATCCTTGGTGGTGACATCATTTTAATTTCTCTAATAGTGCCCTCTGCTGGATGAAATCATATCTGTCTGATAGAAAACAAGCAGTACAAATAGAAAACTCACAATCTACCTTTCTTACCTGCTCAGCTGGAGTCCCACAGGGCTCAATACTGGGACCAATCTTATTTAGCCTATATGTTAATGATTTGCCAAATGTTTGCAAAACTGTAAAAATGCAATTATATGCAGATGATACTGTATTGTATGTTCATGGAAAAACAAAAAATGAAGCTGCTGCTGTGCTTTCTAGTGCCATGATCCCGGTGTCTCACTGGCTCCAGGACTCTTGTTTACATCTCAACACTAAAAAAACAGTCTGTATGTTTTTCTCTCGGCTGCCACCAGATGATGGGCATCCATCTGTGTTGGTCAATGGCGAGACATTAGATGTGGTTGAACAATTTAAATACCTCGGAGTCATTTTTGATTCTAATCTAAATTTCAAGCAACATGTAAAGAGAATTTCACATATAATTAAACTTAATCTGGCAAACTTCAAACATATAAGACCTTCTCTGACAACAGAATCAGCAAAGGCTTACATGCATGCCATGATCTTCAGCCATATAGCCTATTGTTATACTACATGGTCTCACACTTCAGAGATCGTCATGAAGCCCCTAAAGTCTCTTTTTAAGAAAACACTGAAAATTTTTGACAAAAAGCCAATACAGTATCATTACTGCAACATCATAAATAAGTACAACATTTTGGATTTTAATAGCTATCAGATTTTTATGGACGTTTGCCTGATTTTTAAAGTTTTAAATGGACTTGCTCCTCCTCCTTTAATATATTTTATAAGTAAAAAAACAAGTACAGTAAACACAAGAGCACTGACCAGAGGAGATTGTGATGTGCAGCGGCGCAGGACTAAATTTGGCCAAATGGTGGTGTCCATCAGAGGCACGCAGTCATGGAACACACTGCCAGTTTCCATCAGGAACTGTGGCACCTACTCCAGCTTTAAAAAATCTCTGAAACTTTGGCTGAAAACTAATCAGAAGTGCACTCATGTGTAGATTACTTTGTCTATTCTTATGGCATCATATTTTTATTGTAATTTTATGTTGTGTTATGTGCTATATAGGTGATGTTTGTATTTTTCTCCGCTCTTTTGTTTTATGGGACGTTTCTTATTCTTACCTGCCTTAGGACAACGGATGCAAATTAGCTATTGTGCTAACTCCGGCATATTTACATTGATGCTAACTGCTGTTATGTTGATTAATATGCATTGTCCTAACTTAAATAAATAAATAAATGAAATGAAATGACATGAGAGCAGACTCTCCAGGTTAGTTATATACTAATTAAAGGTGCTATGTGTAACTTTCAGCCGCATGAGTTTTCTCCGCAGGGTGTGCTGGACTCTCCCTTAGAGATAGGGTGAGAAGCTCAGTCATCCGGGAGGGACTCGGAGTAGAGCCGCTGCTTCTCCACATCGAGAGGAACCAGTTGAGGTGTCTTGGGCATCTGGTTAGGATGCCTCCTGGACGCCTCCCTGGTGAGGTGTTCCGGGCATGTCCCACCGGGAGGAGACCCAGAGGAAGACCCAGGACACGCTGGAGGGACTATGTTTCTCGGCTGGCCTGGGAACACCTTGGGATTCCCCCAGAGGAGCTGCTCCAAGTGGCTGGGGAGAGGGAAGTCTGGGCCTCCCTACTTAGGCTGCTACCTCCGCGACCCGACCCCGGATAAGCGGAAGAAAAGGGATGGATGGATGGATGTGTAACTTTCTGTAGAGCACAGAAGTTAGAAATATTTTCAACAGGCAAAGCATTCTGATCCCTCCCCGTCAGAGCCATATATGGCTCTGAGGGGGAGGCTCTGCTGAAATTCAAATTCAAGCTCTGTTTTTATTTGCTGGTTACAAACTCTGTTTGCTGGTTACAAACTCTGTTTTTATAGGCTGGTTAAGGACGGGTCACTCTGTGTTTTTAGTGTTTTTATAAATGCTGATAGAGAAGCAAGGGGACTACAGTATAGTTTTTTCAGAGATTACTTTGTTTTACACCAGTCTGTCAGTAGATGGTGACATAAGCCGCTTACGCATTGGCCGGCCCTCCCCGGCTCTCCCAGCTTCTAACCCGGGTTCGGCGTCTTCGCATTTACCTTTTCCGCCCGGGATCCACCCTTGTTCTGGAACCATCTTCACCGTGGTTCTTATCGGGCCGAGCCCGACAGGGCTAGTTTCAGCTCTCATTTGATTCGTTGTTTGCAGCAGGGGCGGGACTCATTCAAACAACCTCAGCGCGAGGGTTGAATTTCATTCAAATTTAACTACAGAAACGAGAAACCCCTAAAACAATTGTTAGCTGAATTAGTGTTTCTGAGTTAAATTTTTGTTAATAACTGATCACAAATCAGCTTATGTTACAACGTAAATAACACGAAGCGCACACCCATTTCCGCCTTTCAGCGCGACCTGAATGTCATTAAACAGCATTAAACAATAACTAATATTGTCTAACTGTTGCGCGCAGCCAGGGTTTTAAAATATAACGAATAATCTCTAACTTTTACGTGCAGCTAAAATGTCAGGAGGAGTGATTGCTATATGGGCAAGTTGGACACCTGAAAATTCAGTCTGTTCGGATAGCTCAACGAGTTAATGCGTTATCGTTTTGACCGGGAGAAGTGGGTTCGCTTCCAGCCTGGGACAAAGTTATTTTACTTTTTTTTTCTTTATTCACATTTTCTTTTAAATAAAAAGGAGTTTGTTTGGTTAACAAACTCCTTTTTATTTAAAAGAAAATGTGAATAAAGAAAAAAAAAGTAAAATAACTTTGTCCCAGGCTGGAAGCGAACCCACTTCTCCCGGTCAAAACGATAACGCATTAACTCGTTGAGCTATCCGAACAGACTGAATTTTCAGGTGTCCAACTTGCCCATATAGCAATCACTCCTCCTGACATTTTAGCTGCACGTAAAAGTTAGAGATTATTCGTTATATTTTAAAACCCTGGCTGCGCGCAACAGTTAGACAATATTAGTTATTGTTTAATGCTGTTTAATGACATTCAGGTCGCGCTGAAAGGCGGAAATGGGTGTGCGCTTCGTGTTATTTACGTTGTAACATAAGCTGATTTGTGATCAGTTATTAACAAAAATTAAACGCAGAAACACTAATATATATATATCCAGCTAACAATTTTTTTTTGCCGAGTCTCCTCTCTTAAAACACGAACACTCCACCCACGTGAAGAGACCACCCCACCCACTTCCAGAGAACTGCCCACCCACTTCAAGGCGGCTTTGCGGCAAATGCGTAATGAACGCGGGTGGCCCAGAGCCACCCAGGGGAGCCCCGGGTCATTGAGGGCTGGCCAATGCGAAAACGGCTAGAGTGAAGACATATGTTAAAAATATATTGTTAGAAAAGTTACAGACTGCACTACAAAGTTACATAGTGCAGATTTAATGAAGTGTGATAACAGTTTAACTGTATTTGTATACTTTTAGGTCATTCTGCAAAATTTGGAAGCTATACAATGATGAACATGAGAACCAACACTGTCATTGATATTCAATTAGTTCAGGTGAGTACAAATTAATGTCTCTGTAGGGAGATTTAAAATGCATGGACTTGCATGTGGTAATGCTTTTTAACATACTGGTGTTCTTTCAGAGCAATGAAGTTGGTGGCAGCACTAATATGGAGAAGGAGGGTCTGAAGAGAAGCCTTGCACTATTGGAAGAGCACAAATTGACTATTGACTGCATAGTCACTGACAGACATCCACAGATTCAGAAATTTCTCAGAGAAAGCCAAATCAATCAGTTTTATGATGTCTGGCACATGGAGAAAGGTACATTGTTTTTATAACAATTCATATACATTGTGTAACCAGTTTAAAAATATGAAAAACAAAAAAACAGAACTGAAAATAAAAAAAAATTATAGATGAAGAGATCTATATAAAATAGTATTTTCTTATATAGGAATTTCGAAGAAGCTAGACAAGATAAGTAAGCAAAAAAAATTCGAGGAACTGAAGAAGTGGTTACCAGCCATTAAAAATCACATATACTGGACTGCAGCAACATCCCAAACCGGACCAGAGAGGGTGGCGAAATGGAACTCAATTCTAAACCATGTCCGGGATGTCCACGTCCATGAGGACCCTGCCTTCCCCACCTGTCTTCATCCAGTTCGAAAAAGCAAAGACAAGAAAAAATGGCTCACAGCAGGTATCTTTATCAAAAAAACTGAAAATGTAAAATTTTGAATTAAATTTTATCACAGTACTGCTATTATTTATTTCAGCAACTCCTACATTTTACCAGCTGGAGAAACTGATCAGTACAAAAAGGGTCCTAAATGATGTTTCCAAACTCAGCCCACACCACCAGACATCTGCATTGGAATCTTTTCACAGCGTGATCTTGAGATTTGCTCCTAAAAATGTGGTCTACCCTTTCCTTGGAATGCTTTGCAGGTAAATATTTTTATTTTTTTATATTTTACTCTGAATAAATTTTGTCACATTTTTGTTAATTTTGTTCTTATACAGACTCTACCTGGCAGCGCTTCATTTCAATGAAAATGCAGGACGAGAGCAGGCAACAACATCCTCAGGTGATCCGCGTTATCGGAGACATTTCCCCAAGTCCAAGAAGGGCGAGTGCAGAGTAAAGCCCATAAAAACAGAAGCAACGTTTGGTAAGGGTATAAAAATATTTTTATTTTAAAACTTGGCCACTTTTTATGAAATATATATATATTTTTTTAAATGACACAAAGTATGTACAAAATGAGTGAACTGACTGTTTTATTTATACACAGGTTATGTTGATGACTTGCTGTTTCTGATTATGGGACCAGTCTTTGAAAACCCAGAAACATATCGTGTAGAGATGCTCAAAATACAAGTCCCTCCAGAACTGTCTGCTGAGTACGAACATCCAGAAATGGAAGAGGTGATCAGTAAGTTCGTGTCACGTTTCAACCGAGCGGAGGCAGGCGGAAGCCAACATACTCTCCATGGCGGTCAGGATACTCCAGACGAATCCGCAGGACGACACACGAGGGGAGGACAACTCTGATCCTGCGCCCAAGATATCCAACACCAGCTGACAAAGCTTCTATATGCCATAAACCTGTAACGACTGACGGAAAAAAAATATTTTGTGTAATAAAAAGTGTATTTTGGAAAAATGTGGTGTTTTATTTGTTGCATTTTATAATACTATTATGCTAGACAATAATTGTTCTATGCCCATAAAAGTTGAGAAAGATTGAAATCTTTGTTGTGTAGAAAAAAGTAAAAAAATGTTGCCCTAGAGGCACTATTGAACCTTGAAAATAATCTAATTACTTCAACGGGATTTGCCTCATTTTTTATAAGAAATGCAATGTCATAAAACTTACTTTTCTATTCCTCTTACATTTAAGCCCCCATAATCTGCTCTCCATATGTTGAAGGCATTTTGTAGAGAATAGACATTCAGGCACACAGGGTCTAAACCAGGATGAAGAGTAATGCACGGAGGTGGTTCATCCAACTGCTGCAGTCGCCGTGTAACCTGTATTGAATATCATAATTTCAGTTTGTTAGAACTATTGTGTTGCTATTGTACTTAATGGTCATTAAATTATATAAATTTTGTATCAACGTTACCTGGTTAATCTCCAGACAGCATACATTTTCAACTTCAGTTGGCATGGTCCCACATTTACCACAAAAACACCTACATATAATAAAGGTGAGGTAAGTATTTGATGAGAAAAATAAGTTTCTTTGATAAATATTACAAGCCCAAAACCAGAAAAGTTGGCACGTTGTGCAAATCGCAAATAAAAACAGAATACAATGACTTGCAAATCTTTTTCAACCCATATTCAACTGAATAGAATGCAAAGACAATATATTTAATGTTCGAACGGAGAAACTTTATTTTGTTTTGCAAATAACCATTAACTTAGAATTCAATGGCAGCAACACATTGCAAAAAAGTTGGCACAGGGACATATTTACCACTGTGTTACATCGCCTTTCCTTTTAACAACACTCAGTAAACGTTTGGGAACTGAGGAGACCAATTTTTGAAGCTTTTCAGGTGGAATTCTTCCCCATTCTTGCTTGATGTACAGCTTAAGTTGTTCAACAGTCCGGGGTCTCCGTTGTCGTATTTTACGTTTCATAATGCGCCACACATTTTCAATGGGGGACAGGTCTGGACTGCAGGCAGGCCAGGGGAGGACCCGCACTCTTTTGCTACGAAGCCACGCTGTTGTAACACGTGCAGAATGTGGCTTGGCATTGTCTTGCTGAAATAAGCTGGGGCGTCCATGAAAAAGACGTCGCTTGGATGGCAGCATATGTTGCTCCAAAACCTGTATGTACCTTTCAGCATTAATGGTGCCTTCACAGATGTGTAAGTTACCCATGCCTTGGGCACTAATGCACCCCCATACCATCACAGATGCTGGCTTTTGAACTTTGCGCCTATAACAGTCCTGATGGTTCTTTTCCTCTTTGGTCCGTAAGACACGACGTCCACAGTTTCCAAAGACAATTTGAAATGTGGACTCATCAGACCACAGAACACTTTTCCACTTTGCATCAGTCCATCTCAGATGAGCTCGGGCCCAGCAAAGCCGGCGGCGTTTCTGGATCTTGTTGATGAATGGCTTTTGCTTTGCATAGTAGAGCTTTAACTTGCACTTACAGATGTAGCGACGAACTGTAGTTACTGACAGTGGTTTTCTGAAGTATTCCTGAGCCCATGTGGTGATATCTTTTACACACTGATGTCGGTTTTTGATGCAGTACCGCCTGAGGGATCGAAGGTCACGGGCATTCAATGTTGGTTTTCGGCCTTGCCCCTTACGTGTAGTGATTTCTCCAGATTCTCTGAACCTTCTGATGATATTACGGGCCGTAGATGGTGAAATTCCTAAATTCCTTGCAATAGCTCGTTGAGAAAAGTTGTTCTTGAACTGTTCGACAATTTGCCCACGCATTTGTTCACAGAGTGGTGACCCTCGCCCCATCCTTCTATGTGGATGACTGAGCATGTCAAGGAAGCTGCTTTTATACCCAATCATGGCACCCACTTGTTCCCAATTTGCATGTTCACCTGTGGGATATTCCAAATAAGTGTTTGATGAGCATTCCTCAAATTTCTCTGTCTTCTTTGTCACTTGTGCCAGCTTTTTTGAAACATGTTGCAGGCATCAAATTCCAAATGAGCTAATAATTGCAAAAAATAACAAAGTTTACCGGTTCGAACGTTAAGTATGTGGTCTTTGCAGTGTGTTCAATTGAATATAGGTTGAAAAAGATTTGCAAGTCATTGTATTCTGTTTTTATTTGCGATTTCCACAACGTGCCAACTTTTCTGGTTTTGGGCTTGTATTTTAAAAAAATATAATAAATTTGATATCAAAAATGGCATTTTCAATAGCAAATATGACTTTTTGCTATCCAGTATAATGTTAAATGTGATATTTAAAATAACTTATTTCATAACAAATATAAAAACTCGTTAGATAACAAATATACATTTATTTTTTAACATAAATGATAAATTTAAAAGGAAAATTAAAGTATTTTAGAGATAATCAAACGTAATATTACAAAAACAATTAAATGTAACCACACATAAAGTACCTCATTGTCAATTTATAAGCAACTGTATTGTTAGATAGCCAATATAACGTTGCAAATAAAATAATAGTGTCACACAAATAGCATTACAGTAATTTCGTTTTGCAATGTTGATAACATGAGTTTTTAGTCTAAACATGAATCACCATTCAGACAACGCTTGCTGCATCCTTAATGGTTGTGCAGGTTGATCCACGTCTTCAGCCTCTGGGTCTGACTCAGGGTCAAATATATACGGCTGTAAGACAGAGCTGCTAGCAGTAGCCATTTCTAAAGTTAAATGCTAACGTGAACCCTTTGGAGGGCGGAGTTTATGTAAATAGATTTTAGAAGGGCGTGCACTTCCGAGCTCATTATCATAAACAGCCTGTTTTGAACGGAAGTGAAATTTGGCAGAATTAGAAAGGGGATATTTGATTATCTAAGCATTATTTTGTGTATAAAATTGACTGAAAATGGTCTGGATAGCACACAGATACATCACAAAAAATTATATATCCTACATTTGGTCCCCTTTAAGGCTGTCGGTGAGGACCTGTCAATCAAATCGTAGCGCCCACCGCGCGCGCATAGGCTTGCAGAGTTTCAAAAATTCAGAGGTGCACGACACGCGCTAATCCCACGCGCGGGGCCAACGCGCAGGGGCGGGGACTGTGAAATTACGTCACTTTTGGAGCGCGCACCCTCGCGCGCTGCGCGACGCGTCGAGTATGAATCTAGCTTAAAGCAGTGAGATTCAGACGGGGGCCAGTTCTCCTCGCCGCACCACGCTGCTTCCAGAGCCGCAGATGCTGTCTCGCCCCTGCAAAAAGCGAGATGCTGGCGCGTGCACGCGTGGGGAAGATTGTCAGCCCAACACCCCCCCCCTCACCCGCACCGCTTCCAGAGCCATGGATCATGCAGGGCAGGGGGAGCTGAAACCTGCAAAACGCCTTTTCTTTTCACTGGGAAGCCTAGAAGTTAAGTAGCCATGTGTTTCTTTCAAATCTGCACATTATTGGCCGAAACAATAACAAACAGCTCCGATACCAGCCAAACAGGTCCGCATGTTAATCAGCTGAGAGTGTCCCCGCCCCCAGTACGCAAATCCCTGCGGCTTGTTTTTACTCTGAAAACAAACTGATTTCTAACACAAAGTTTATCAGTTTAAACACTTATAAAGTGTTTTTTAAAGCATGGGATGGTTTCTTAACAACTTCAACAAGTACATTTTGCAAAAAAACGATTTTCACTAATTTCTCAGAAGTTGAAGCTTTTATTGATTTTTTCTCAGTTAGAGTGTGCCGACTTGTTCCTGGTTTTGGAGTGGCTGGTCACATATTTTTCCTTTAAAATGTTACATTTACCTCAGATTAAACTTTCGATCTGTCATCCATCCATCCATCCATTCTCTTCCGCTTATCCGGGGTCGGGTCGCGGGGGTAGCAGCCTAAGTAAAGAGGCCCAAACTTCCCTCTCCCAGCTACTTGGGCCAGCTCCTCCGGGGGAATCCCAAGGCGTTCCCAGGCCAACCGAGAAACACAAGCCGTTTTCGCACTGCACGACCCTCCAAGGCCCTCCCCGGCCCCACCCTGCTTCTAACCCGAGTTCGTGTGGTTCGCATTTGCCTTCTCGGGCCGGCAGGAGCCCGCGTTTTGGAACCCCACCGATGGAGATCGGGCCGAGCTCCCGGGCCAAGTTTGACGTCATGTACTGCTCACATTTGATTTGTTGTTTGAAGCAGACTGCTGCGTGTTGCGTCATCAGCTCGTTCCAACAACAACCTCAGCGCGAGCTGAATTTCATTAAAATTGCGCAAACTTATTTTACGTTTGTCTTTTATTGCATTTAAAAAAAGGAGTTTCATAAACTCCTTTTTTTTATCTCAGCCCTCATTTTTTTATCCAATAAAAGACAAACGTAAAATAAGTTTCAACCGAACCGAGTGAGATTCGAACCCGCGTCGAGAAAAGGCTCTGCGCGCCAACCCAACGCTTATCCCGTGAGCTACTGGGGATCTTGCTTTTTGTAGGTCCACTCTATCTTTTAACGGATTGCCCCTCAGATAATCCTTGCTACGCACATATAAAATAAGCTGATTTGTAATCAGTTATTAAACATTAAACTCAAAAACACTAATATATATATTCAGCTAACAAATATTTTTTAGCGGCGTCCATTCTCTTTCCATCTCTTAACACACACCAAGTGCGCACACAAGAACACTCCACCCACTTCAAGAGAACACTCCACCCATTTCAAGAGAACTCTCCACCCACTTCAAGGCAGCTATCCGCAAATGCGTAACGAGCGAGGGCGGGCCAGGCCGAGCTCTGGGCCAACCAGGGACGAGCTGGGCTGGGGAGGGCCATGCAGTGCGAAAACGGCTACAGTCCCACCAGCGTGTCCTGGGTCTTCCTCTGGGTCTTCTCCCAGTGGGACATGCCCGGAACACCTCCCCAGGGAGGCGTCCAGGAGGCATCCTAACCAGATGCCCAAGCCACCTCAACTGGCTCCTCTCGATGTGGAGAAACAGCGGCTCTACTCTTAGTCCCTCTTGGATGACCGAGCTTCTCACCGTATCTCTAAGGGAGAGTCCAGACACACTGCAGAGAAAACTAATTTCAGCCGCTTGTATCCGAGATCTTGTTCTTTCGGTCACAACCCAAAACTCATGACCATAGATGAGGGTGGGAACGAAGATCAATCGGTAAATTGACAGCTTTGCCCTTCTACTCTGCTCTCTCTTCACCACGACACCGCTTCACTGTGGACACTGTACCTATCCGCCTATTGATCTCACGCTCCAGATTTCCCTCATTGGTGAACAAGACTCCAAGATACTTAAACTACTCCACTTGGGGCAGGACCTCCTCCCCGACCCAAAGAGGGCACTCTACCCTTTTCCGGCTCAAGAGCATGGCCTCGGATTTGGAGGAACTGATCCTCATCCCAGCCACGTCACACATACTGTAGCTGCAAACCGTTCCAGCAAAAGCTGCAGATCACAACCTGATAAAGCCAATAGAATTATATCATCTGCAAAAAACAGAGAAGTGATTCTAAGGCTACCAAAACGGATTGCCTCAACACCTTGGAGCACCTAGAAATTCTGTCCATAAAAGTTATCAACAGAATCATGACAAAGGGCAACCTTGGCGGAGTCCAACTCTCACTGGAAACGAACCTGACTTACTGCCGGCAATGCGGACCAAGCTCTGACACCAGTCGTACAAGGATTTAACAGTCCGTTTCAAAGGACCTGGTACCCCATACTCCCGGAGTACCCCCACAGGGCCCTCCGAGGGACGGGGTCGAATGACTACTCCAAGTCCACAAAGCACATGTAAACTGGTTGGGCAAACTCCCACGCACCCTCCAGGACCCTGCTGAGGATGTAGAGCTGGTCTAGTGTTCCACAACCAGGATGAAAACCACATTGCTCATCCTGAATCCGAGGTTCGACTATCCGATGGACCCTCCTCTCCAGAACCCCTGAATAAACCTTAACAGCGAGGCTTAAAAGTGTGATCCCCCTATAGTTGGAACACACTCTACGGTCCCCCTTTTTGAATAGGGGTACCACCAGCCCAGTCTGCCAATCCAAGGGAACTGCCCCAGATGTCCACGCAATATTGCAGTCACGTAAGCCAACACAACCCCACAAAATCCAGAGCCCTAAGGAACTCAGAGCGAATCTCATCCATCCCTGTGGCCATGCCACCGAGGAGCTTTTTAACGACCTCTGTGACCTCAGCACCAGAAATTGGAGAGCCCAACCCAAAGTCCCCAGACTCAGCTTCCTCAGTGGAAGATGTGCCAGTAGGATTGAAGAGGTCTTCGAAGTACTCTGCCAACCGACTCGCAACATCCCGAGTTGAGGTCAGCAGTACGCCACCCCCACTATAAATGGTGTTGGTTAGGTACAGCTTTCCCCCCCTGAGATGCCGGATGGTGGACCAGAATCGCCTCAAAGTCGTACGGAAGTCATTCTCCATGGCCTCTCCGAACTCCGCTCACGCCCGAGTGTTTGCCTTAGCAACCACCCGAGCCGCATGCCGCTTGGACTGCCGGTACCCATCCGCTGCTTCTGGGGTCCCATAGGCCAAAAAGGCCCAATAAGACTCCTTCTTCAGCCTGACAGCATCACTCATTGTCGGTGTCCACCACCGGGTTTGAGGGTTGCCGCCACGACAGGCACCAACAACTAGGGATGTCCCGAGCCGATCACGTGATCGGAAACCGGGTCCCGATCACGTGATTTCAGACTCGACTCGACTCAGGCGTTACACACCGATCAGGGATCGGATATATATGTGTATATTTATTCTAAACACAAACGGGAATATTATATTAACTGTATAATGAGTTACAGAGTCAAATTGTCTCGGAACAAAACATGCACAATAGTTTTGCAGCAGTGCCTACCGTAAAGCAGTGCCTGCCGTAAAGCGGTGACTGTCGTAAAAAAGAAGCGGAACGCGGCATTAACTTGAAGTGGAGGCAGCGATGTCTGTGGTGTGGAGATATTTTAAAGTGGATGACAAATGGAAAGTTCGTATTTCAAGAGGAGGTAAGGAAAAGGCTGCATTTAACACAACAAACCTGATTAGGCACATCAGAAACAAACACCCGACACAATACACAGAGTTTAACCAGACAACGCAGCCCAGCTCACGCTGCAAGAGACTTTATAATTTATATTTATCTCATAAAGAAAAACATACACTTCCTTCTGTGAAGCCACAGGAGGAGAGTTAAGGAGTGCTGTTCAGAAAAGCATGTTACTAGCCTTATTTTATAAAACTGACACTTTAAGTTTCTTATTTGTTTACATGCCTGCTCAGGTTCTGGTTCTGCTCAGGTTCTGGTTCTGCTCAGGTTCTGGTTCTGCTCAGGTTCTGGTTCTGCTCAGGTTCTGGTTCTGCTCAGGTTCTGGTTCTGCTCAGGTTCTGGTTCTGCTCAGGTTCTGGTTCTGCTCAGGTTCTGGTTCTGCTCAGGTTCTGGTTCTGCTCAGGTTCTGGTTCTGCTCAGGTTCTGGTTCTGCTCAGGTTCTGGTTCTGCTCAGGTTCTGGTTCTGCTCAGGTTCTGGTTCTGCTCAGGTTCTGGTTCTGCTCAGGTTCTGGTTCTGCTCAGGTTCTGGTTCTGCTCAGGTTCTGGTTCTGCTCAGGTTCTGGTTCTGCTCAGGTTCTGGTTCTGCTCAGGTTCTGGTTCTGCTCAGGTTCTGGTTCTGCTCAGGTTCTGGTCAGGTTGTGGTCATGTTCTGGTATTTTAAGTTGAGCTGCTTATTTTAAATTAGACATTTATACTGTTGCACTAAACTTCAATGTGAAGAATTTTATTTTAAATCTTATTACTTGATTGTTCAATCTACCTCACAGAAGTACTCTGTTAAATGTTAAGGTAAATAAAATAAAAATGAAGGGACATCTGGATCTGTTTTTTTTTTCCCCTTCATTTTAAAAATGTATTTTAGAAGTATCGGATCGGGACTCGGTATCGGCCAATTCCTAAAATTAAAGGACTCGGACTCGGGGCCAGAAAAACCTGATCGGGACATCCCTACCAACAACCTTGCGGCCACAACTCTGATAAGCGACAATAGAGGCGCGGAACATGGCCCACTCGGGCTCAATGTCCCCCGCCTCCCTCGGAACGTGTTCAAAGCTCTCCCGGAGGTGGGAGTTAAAGCTCCGTCTTACGGGAGACTCTGCCAGACGTTCCCAGCAGACCCTCACAATACGTTTGGGTCTGCCAGGTCTGACCGGCATCCTCCCCCACCATCGGAGCCAACTCACCACCAGGTAGTGGTCAGTTGACAGCTCCGCCCCTCTCTTCACCCGAGTGTCCAAGACATGCGGCCGCAGATCAGATGAGACGACAACAAAGTCGATCATCGAACTGCAACCTAGGGTGTCCTAGTGCCAAGAGCACATATTGACACCCTTATGCTTGAACATGGTGTTCGTTATGGACAGTCCATGATGAGCACAGAAGTCCAATAACAGAACACCACTCGGGTACAGATGAGGGGAGCCCGTTCCTCCTAACCACACCCCTTCAGGTCTCACTGTCATTGCCCACGTGAGAGTTGAAGACCCCAGTAGAACAAGGGAGTCCCCAGGAGGCGCACTCTCCAATACCCCCTCCAAGGACTTCAAAAAGGGTGGGTAATCTGAGCTGCCGTTCGGCGCATAGGCACAAACAACTGTCAGAGCCCGTTCCCCCCACACGTAGGCGGAGGGAGGCTACCCTCTCGTTCACTGATGTGAACCCTAACGTACAGGCACCAAGATTGGGGGCAACAAGTATGCCCACTCCTGCTTGGCGCCTCTCACCAGGGCCAACTCCAGAGTGGAAGAGTGTCCAACCCCTCTCAAGGAAACTGGTTCCAGAGCCAGAGCCATGCGTTGAAGTGAGTCTGACTATTTCTAGCCGGAACCTCTCAACCTCACACACTAGCTCAGGTTCCTTCCCTACCAGAGAGGTGACATTCCACATCCCAATAGCCAGCTTCTGTAGCCGAGGATCAGACCGCCAGGGTCCCCGCCCTTGGCCACCACTCATCTCACATTGCACCCGACTTCTTTGGCTCCTCCCACAGGTGGTGAGCCCATGGGAAGGGGGACCCATGTCTCCTCTTCGGGCTGTGCCCGGCTGGGCTCCATGGGTAAAAGCCCGGCCACCAGGCACTCGCCAGCGTGCCCCGCCTCCGGGCCTGGCTCCAGAGTGGGGCCCCGGTGACCCATGTCTGGGCGAGGGAACATCTACCGGTAATCCATTTATTGTACTCATCATAAGGGGTCTTTGGGCTGCACTTTGTCTGGTCCCTTACCTAGGACCTGTCTGCCTTAGGTGACCCTACTAGGGGCATGAAACCCCTGACAGTATAGCTCCTAGGACCATTGGGACACTCAAACCCCTCCACCACGGTAAGGTGGCAGCCCAGGGAAGGATCTGTCATCTACGTTCTATTATGAATAAAATATTGACATTTGCCATCTCCACGTCATTTCATTCAGTTTTTATTCACATCTTGTTTAGTGTCCCAACTTTTCTGGAATCTGGTTTGTATGTATGCTGGTAGCCATCTTGGAGTTTGACTTTGCAACACAGATTTTGGTAGTGACCTTTTTTACACCTAGATGCAAAGAAAGACCAAAACAGAAGTCAACACATTGCTTATTTGTCAAAATATCCAATTCACAAGATTGACATATACACATATAATGCAGCAGCCATCTTGAATTTTGTTGTGGCATCCCGATTTTGAAAGGAAACTTTTTTATGCCTAGATGTAGCCAAAAACCAAAATTGAAGTTTATCCCTTGTTTATTTTTTAAATTATGTTCACAACATGCTCGGATGAAGTGATGGACAGGAAGGCAGACAGACGGGGGTATATGCAATTACCTCTTTTCGCTTCATGATGGGGGACAAAAAGACACTCAGTCCATGATAAATGCATGTGAACTGACAGCAATTATTAGTCCATGTTTGTATATTTTAGAATAGAGCAGAAAACAAATGTTGTTTACGGCTTTCATGTAAAAAAAATTCCCTTAACATAAGATACATTATTATGCCTTTAGCTCTAGTGTAGTTTACTGAGGACGCCAGCTGCTAACTAACTATCGCTACCCCCCCCCAGAGAACTTTTCTGTGAGCGTTATCGGAGGCCGGCTGGTTACATCTGCAGAACTGTTTGCTATCTGGAAATCGCTCATGGACAGAAATCTCACTGCCTCAACCTCAAATGCAAATGTGATTTGTCTTAACTATGCTTGCTGGTAGAGTTTTTTGGCTGTATCATATGGTGTCCTGTAATGACAAAATGTGATGTATCTTTTTTGTCATACCACTGATTACCCTCATGTTACCTTCCTTTTTTTTCCATATCTAAGATTGTTGCGGCACAGTTTAATTACTGCTGCGGCTGCGCGCACTCGCCCCCATCTCAAGGACGGGTATGCATCAATTGCGACGTTTTGTGCCCTGGTGCAATGACAATGCCAATAAAGATATATTCTATTCTATTCTAAAGAAAAACTTGTTAAACCAACTATCCTCTGCTATCCAACTTTCTAGTTCATGCCCCTTCACATCATCAGTCATCATCTGTGATTGATCTTGAACCGACAATCTTAATTTGGCCTTTGAGAGCCTCTGCTTCCCTCCTTTCTGACAACACCAGTCTCTTATCTTCAATGAACTGTTTGTTTTTTTGGCTTGCTGAGAAAGAGGACAGATCAATGTTGTGAGTTATGAAATGACAACGGAGCTGCTGAAGGCAGTCTTTCCAGTAGACAGACACTCATTTTCCCTCTTCCCCTCCACCAAAACAAGCACACCACATTCATCAACCATCTCCATTAGACCTGTAACCATCGCCTGCCTGCTCTCTCATACAACTCCTACAGCTGAAGTTCAGCGACGTGACATAATTGTATCTTCATCTTTTTTTTCTTCTTTTTTTTTCACCTTCTGCAGAAAAACCTAGCCTTGACCCCTCACTGGTATCCAACTTTAGTCCTGACTCTAGACTCTCATTTGTTTCCAAATTACTTGCAAAAAATATTTGATTCCAAGTTAAAATGTTTCCTGGTGGATCACTCTATTTTGGAAGTGT
>JBBPBX010012593.1:0-53781 GCA_038048925.1 Garcialebias charrua
TCAGACTAATCGTCTTAAAGGTAATGAGTCAGTGTTTACAAACATACCTGGATTTAGCAGAAGTCGGATGGAAAGTGTCACCTGGTTAAACTCAAGATAAATAACTTCCTCTCTTAACCTCTCCCTATTCCTCTTAAATCTCTCCCTATCTCCATTCTAAGCTGATAACTATTTTAAGCTAAAGAGCCACAGACTAAGTACAGGTGACCCCCGATTTACGAACGAGTTAGAGAGATAAGAACGGTTCGCAGCTCGATTCTGCCGTAGCTAGGGGGTGAAAATTATTATTATTTTTTTTAATTATCATGCTAACGGAGCGCGCGCACACATTTAAGCATGTACATGTACAGTAGTGTACTGTAATGTTAAACATTGCTATTCACATTTACAGAATAAATAAAAATATATTTTCTTACTTTGAGATGGTCAAAGCCGACATCTTAGGTTGCCATGCGTTGATTGTTTTCGGGCCGAGCAGCGCGGGGGCCGGCAAGCCACCGCAGCTGCTCCAGACCTGTGTTAGCTAGCTGGCTAGCTTCTGCTAGCCAAGCCATGAGCTGGTGTTGGAGCGGCGGCGCGATCAATCTGCAGCTGCTGCTCCAGCCGCTGCTCCAGCCTGAGACGTCCACAGAGCTCACAGAGCGATTCCAGCTAGTAATTAATCCATATGATGCGATCCTGGTCACCAGTGTTCAAAAGGCCGGCTCCCGTGTTAGCTTCTGGAGCTAGCCAGGCCGGAGGTGTAGCCAGGCCGGCCGGAGGTGTTCGCGCGGCGGCCTGGCACGATCGGCGATAAATCCGCTGCTGCCTGAGACATCCACAAAGTTCACAGAGACGTTTCCAGCTCGTAATTAATCCATATGAAGCCATCCTGGTCACCAGTCTTCGGCCGGCTCCCGGCAGCTAACCTAAAATGGCGTCCGGTGTTGTACATTAATTTGTGACCGGAGACCCCAGTGACTGAACCTAAAATGGCGTCCGGTGTTCTACATTAATTTGTGACCGTGTAAACTGAAGACCTACTTCCTGCTTGAATGAATGCTGCCCAAGATTGCTCAAAAATGATCAGAAATGATCTTTTTTATCATAATTATTATTTATAAAGCCTTTAAAACAACCACAGCTGCAACAAAGTGATGTACACATGAAATTAAGAACATTTAAACACAAAAAAAATTTTTTTTTTTTTTAATACAGTAATTTCATATTTTTATTAAATATGATACGTTCGTAGGTCCCGTTGTTCGTAGGTCGATGGAGTCGTAAGTAGGGGGTTTGCTGTATATTAACATCCGTATTTATGTCTGTTGTGTTGTAATTTAACTGTGCTGACGTGTTAAAGCTGTGGCACAGTGGTAATGGCAGTCGACCCCCGATCGTAAGGTTGGAGGTTCGAATCCCGCGTCCGCCCACCATGCCCACCATGTGTCGTTGTGTCCCTGGGCAAGACACTTAACCCCGAGTTGCTCCCGTTAGATCTGGATGGCGCCTTGCAAGGCAGGCTACCACTACCGGTGTATGAATGTGTGAATGAATGGGTGGATGGCTGGTATTGTAAAGCGCTTTGGGGTTCCTCACAGGGGGCTGGAAAGCGCTATATAAATAAGCTCCATTTACCATTTACCATTTAAATTGCAAGAAAGTGAGAATCAGTCAATGAAGTATAATGGTGTTAATTTTAGTTGATTTATTTTAAATAAATGGTAGTGTCTCCTGGCATACCAAACTAAAATCAACGTCTCTATCACTTAAAGGTATTGTGACATGATGTTGGAAATTTGCATATTTGTCACAACATATATATATCTTATATCATTCAGCTCTGTTCGTTTTTGCAAAATAAATTATAAATATATTAAAATTTTATTCCAATTTATGGTAATTTTTTCTCTGGGACACGCCCCTAGAAATCTGAGAATTTATGCAAAACTTCATGTGACGTACACGTGGGCACTGGGCATAAGGCGGAGCCTGCCTTGCCCGTTTGTTTGGTGTGTTAACTGCTTTCCATACAGATTCATTTCCTGAAAGATCGCCTCTTTTTTTTGGTGTAACTTGAAAAATGCCGTCACGTTGTAGCGCATTTGGGTGTTCTAATATCAGCAGTGAACAAGTGAGCCTTCACAAATTCCCAAAAGATGAGAAACTTTGCCTAGAATGGAAGTACAGAGAACTTGTGACCGATGGGTTCCTACTGAGAATCGTATGTCTGCAGCGACCATCTTACTGCCGATCAGGTAACATCTGTAATTTCTTTTTATTCATGGAGGGTTTATTAATGAGAGTTTTGGATGATTTACTGTTTAAAAAAGATATATCTCAGACGTGACCTGGACTATCTGCCGACAGCTGCTAACAGACATTAGCATAGATCCCGAGTCAACACGAAGGCTATTTATGTATTTTTAAATTATGTTGGCGCGATCAGGTAACATCTGTAGTTTGTTTTTATTCGGGGAGAGTCTATTAATGACAGTTTTGGATGATTTACTGTTTAAAAAAGATATATCTCAGACGTGACCTGGACTATCTGCCGACAGCTGCTAACAGACATTAGCATAGATCCCGAGTCAACACGAAGGCTATTTATGTATTTTTAAATTATGTCGGCGCGATCAGGTAACATCTGTAGTTTGTTTTTATTCGGGGAGAGTCTATTAATGACAGTTTTGGATGATTTACTGTTTAAAAAAGATATATCTCAGACGTGACCTGGACTATCTGCCGACAGCTGCTAACAGACATTAGCATAGATCCCGAGTCAACACGAAGGCTATTTATGTATTTTTAAATTATGTCGGCGCGATCAGGTAACATCTGTAGTTTGTTTTTATTCGGGGAGAGTCTATTAATGACAGTTTTGGATGATTTACTGTTTAAAAAAGATATATCTCAGACGTGACCTGGACTATCTGCCGACAGCTGCTAACAGACATTAGCATAGACCCCGAGTCAACACGAAAGCTATTTATGTATTTTTAAATTATGTCTACGCAATCAGGTAACATCTGTAGTTTGTTTTTATTTATGGAGGGTTTATTAATGAGAGCTTTGGATGATTTACTGTCTTAAAATGATAGATCTCAAACGCAATCGGACATGCTCAAAGCCACGAAGCTCCCTGCACGTTTTTTCAAAGCTGAATCGTAAAAGTTAATCAATAAGTTTTCCATTAATAGAGTATACAATAAAATGATTTGAGCAAGATTAAAACTTCTACTGCTTATATTGACCTTCCAAAACTGAAGACAAATCGCTTAGATCAACACTAGAAATGCTGCACTCGTCTGAGTCGACAAGCTCCGCCATTATTGTTTACATGCGAGTTGAGCAGCGGCTCCCCACGGGTACGTCAAATGACGGTTTTGCGGAAGTGCGCGGAATTTTAGGGGCGTGTCCCAGAGAAATAACTACCATAACTTGGAATGAAATTTTAATATATTTATAATTTATTTTGATAAAACGAACAGAGATGAATGATATAAGATATATATGTTGTGACAAATATGCAAATTTCCAACATCATGTCACAATCCCTTTAATGGCTCTTTATTTATTTATCCATCATAAAGATCACAGAAATATTTGGTAAACTGAAAAAGAAAAGAATCCGTGAAATTACTATTCAATCTGAATACGTAAATTAATTAAGGTAAATAGATCAGTATTAATATTGACCTCCTTATATATCCTTTACACAATCAAATTATGACTCTACGCCCCTGAACTCTAAACTCTATTAAACAACTCTGGGAAGAGGATCTGGGTCAGACCATCTCAGAGGATCTCTGGTCACAAATCTTACTATCTGTGCACAAATCTTCAATTTGTGCCAGGCACAACTTGATCCAATGTAAGCTTGTGCATCGTATTTATTACACCAAAGCACGCCTGGCCAAGTTCTATGACAACATTTCCCCTGCTTGTGATAGGTGCCAGCATTCCCTAGCTAATTTAATTCACACCATCTGGCTATGTCCTCAACTTTATCAATATTGGTCTAAAGTCTTTGCTATATTATCAGACATTTATGACAGACAATTGGAACCAGACCCATTAACTGCCTTATTTGAAATTACCCCTCTGCAATCCACCCTGTCCACGTCACAAAAGTCCTCCCTTGCTTTCCTGACCTTTTTGGCAAGGAGAGTGATCATTGCAAAATGGAAATCGCCTCGCCCTCCTTCACATACCCATTGGCTCCGAGATGCGTTACACTTTATTAAACTTGAAAAAATTCCTTGCACTCTGAGAGGTTGCTCTGCCAAATTTTTGGGATTATCAGAGTCAGAGTCAGAGAGTCTTTATTGTCATTTGCACCGCATGTGGTACATGTGATGAAAACGAGATTATGTACACGGGGTCCCAGTTACATCCAACAACAAATGCAAGAGAAAAACAGTAATAACATCTAGAATTAACTAAGAAAAACATCAACTAGTAATACACTAAGCCTAATATAGTGGGAATAAACAGCAGCACGAACATGAGTTTGTATGAGCAGATGGTCACAGATGAACACAGATGAACACAGCAACAAGAAAACAGATCAGCATCAGCATGATGTGATATTTTGCAGTGTTTATTTTTTATTTTATTTTTATTTATTCATGAGTCTAACAGCCTCAGGGTAGAAGCTGTTCCTCAGTCTAGTGGTTCTACACTTGATGCTCCTCAACCTCCGTCCTGAGGGGAGTGGGGCAAAGAGTGAGTGTGCTGGATGAGTGAGGTCTTTCATGATGCAGGTGGCTCTTTTCCTGCATCTGGAGGTGTAAATGTCTGTGATTGTGGGGAGACTGACTCCAACAGACTTCTGTGCAGCCTTCACCACTCTCTGCAGAGCTTTCCTCTCTTCAACTGTGCAGCCTCCATGCCACACGTTGATGCTGGAGCACAGGACACTCTCCACTGCACACCTGTAGAACGAGGTGAGAACTGGGCTGCTCAGACCAGCACGTCTCAGCCGTCTGAGGAAGTAGAGTCTCTGATGACCTTTCTTGATCAGGCTGGTGGTGTTGTTGCTCCAGCTGAGGTTATCATTCATGTGTACACCCAAGTATTTGTAGCTGGAGACCACTTCCACTGCAGACCCACCTATTTTCAGTGGGGCATGGGTGTGTTTGTTCCTTCTGAAGTCCACAATCATCTCCTTTGTCTTCTTCACATTCATGTGAAGATTATTCTCTTTGCACCAGCTCTCCAGATGTTCCACCTCCTGTCTGTAGCTGGACTCATCATTGTTTGTGATGCATCCCACCACCGCTGTATCATCTGCAAACTTAACAATATGACAGCCTGGAAGTGTGGCTGTACAATCATATGTGAGCAGAGTGAACAGAAGGGGGCTCAGCACACATCCCTGAGGAGAGCCAGTGCTGAGGGTTATGGTGGAGGAGGAGAAGTTGTGGATCTTCACGGACTGTGGTCTGTCTGTTAAGAAGTCTAGTACCCAGTTACAAATAGAGGGGCTTAGTCCAAGTGTAGATAGTTTGTCTATCAGAGTTTGGGGGATCATGGTGTTGAAGGCAGATGTGAAGTCCACAAAGAGCAGACGCACGTATGAGTCCTTCTGATCCAGGTGGGTGAGAGCAGTGTGGACCACGGAAGAAATGGCGTCCTCTGTTGATCGGTTCTCACGGTATGCGTATTGATGAGGGTCCTCATTGATGTTGACGGTTGCCTTGATGTGGGACATGACCAGTTTCTCAAAACATTTAGCGACTATCGGGGTGAGGGCCACTGGTCTATAGTCATTCAGACCAGTCACTGTGGAGCTCTTTGGGACTGGGATGATGGTCGCGGTCTTCAGGCAGGTGGGAACTGACTCCAGTGCAAGTGAGGTGGTGAAGATGTCAGCCAGCACCTCACAGAGCTGGTCCGCACATTCCTTCAGAACTTTCCCTGGGATGTTGTCTGGTCCGGTTGCTTTATGAGGATTAATCTTTCTGAGACTGCCTCTCACTTCTGCTGCGGACACCCTGAGATGCTCTTCATCTGGTGATGAGGTGAGTCTGGTGCTAGCTGGTCTGTTTGGATCATCAAAACGTGCATAAAACTTATTGAGGGCATCAGGCAGAGATGGGTCCCTGGGGCATTGTTTGTTTTTGAACCTTTAAAAGGTTGAATTTCCCCAATACAGGTAGTCCCCGACTTACGAGCGAGTTCCGTCCCTAGGGGGCGCTCGTATGTCAAAAATTCGTAAGTAGGATCACATAGTAAAAATATATATATATATATATATTTTTTTTAAATAAATGAATACATGTACAGTACTGTACAGTCACCAAGCACTTAGCCTATCCTAACACAGTTTTTAAAGATGAAGGAGTGAGTTGAATTGTCTCCCTTTCACAAGGGAGCTAGCTCCCTTTATGGGAATGGAGCCTGCAGGGAGGAGGGAGACAATTCCACTAACTCCTTCATCTTTAAAAACTGTGTTAGGATAGGCTAAGTGCTTGGTGACTGTACAGTACTGTACATTTATCTATTTATTAAAAATATACAGTATACTGTACTTTACAGGTACAGTACAAAACAGATAAATAAAAATATAATTTCTTACTTTGAGCTGATCAAGCTTGTCTCGTCTGTTTGCACGTCCGAGCACGTCGGAGCTCCATACATTCTGCTGCTCTAACGCGGTCCAAACTGTTTAGAGGAAGGACTGTTAGCTTGTTAAGTCCATACATTTGAAGCCATCAAAGGAGTTTACTTTAATAAACTTACCGAAAGCCGTTTCTCCGCGGTGTTCGTTCATCCAAAACAAGCTGCCCACATTAGCTGTTGTTAGCCACCGCCATTAGACCTGCACTCATTAGCTCCGTGCTAACGAGTCCATCCATCCAAAAAAGGATGACGGAGCTGCTTCTCCACGTTAGCTGGGTGTCCATCCGACATCTTAGGCTGCTAGGCGGACATTGAGGCGAGCTCCCGGCCGCCGGTTCGGTTTGGTTCTGGTGGGGGTCCGCTTAGCATTTAGCTTAGCCGATGAGGTAATGTTGTCGCACGGCGCTTTTTAAGAGCGATCGCAGAGGATCCCGGCTGTTCATCCAGAACAGACACATCCACAAAGTTCACAGAGAGTTTCCAGCTCATTTATCCGTATGAGGCAACCTCTGATCGGACGCACAGTCCTCCAAAGCCAACTGTCAGCATGTCGGACAGCTCCCGGTCCCGGCATGTCCGCTCGTTGCATGTCAGCCTGTGGTTCAGTGGGAGCAATCGCTTAGGTCCGCTCGTTATCTATCAAGCGGGGGGAATTTGGGAGAGATCGCTAATACAGTACAGCGTGTACTAAAAATTGAAATAAAACATAAAAATAACAATTATACTTTATTTATAAAGCCATTTAAAACAACCACAGCTGCAACAAAGTGCTGTACACATGAAATTAAGAACATTTAAACACTTTTTTATTATTCATATTTTTATTAATTATGATAATCTCGTAAAGTCGGACGCTCGTAGGTCAGAGCGCTCGTAAGTCGGGGACTACCTGTATCCCAGACTGATAGGGTGATTTGTGTGTCTGTAGCTGGTGTATGCACATGTCGCTACTATTTTATCTCTCTCTCTCTGGAGACAACCTGACTATTCTGACGACGGGGTCCTCCCCTGGCGCCTGAATCCCCCCCTTCCCCCCCTCTTTTTTATTATTATTATTGTTATTATTGTTATTATTATTAATATTATTATTATTATTATTTTTATAAGTTGTTCATTTTTGGTGTTCAATTAAACGGACAGTACATTGTTAAAATTGTATTTTTACCACTGCTTTTATGGACTTTTCAATTTCAAGTACAATATTTATCCAGAGGACTTCCTTCTCTCTTTCCAAACCACCTGCTCTGACATTTTAGACTCCATCGCTCCTCTTCGGTTTAAATCCACCAAACCAAGAGTTGAGCCGTGGTTAAACGATGCCACGCGTACTCTCAAGAAAATATGTAGGAAAGCGGAACGACAATGGAAGAGAGACAAACTTCCTTCATCCTTAAAATTTTTGAGAGAATGCTTTAAAAATTACCAGAGATCTGTCAAAGAGGCGAAATGTCTATTTTTATCTGGTTTGATTTCAAATAATTGCCATTGTCCTAGAGTGTTATTTAACACTATTAATTCTGTTATAAATCCAGCTGTGCGTATTCTACCAGATGCCACAGCCACAAACTGTGAAAACTTTCTAAAATTCTTCCAGGATAAAGTGGCCTCAGTCAGACAGGTCACTGGTCCTGTTGCTCCTGACTACTCTGTTGTCTCTGTAGCTCCAGTTGTGTTTGAACACTTTCAACCAGTGTCTCTTGCCACTCTCACTGATGTTGTTCAACACTTAAAGATTACAAATTGCCCTCTGGACTTTCTCCCATCCAGATTTTTGAAAGAGGTTTTTAATTCTGTGGGTTTCTGTGTTTTGACACTTTTAAACTCCTGCCTTCATTTAGGAATTGTCCCTGCTGCATTTAAACATGCTGTAGTTAGGCCCTTTCTTAAAAAAACTCACCTGGACCCATCAATTTTATCCAATTTTAGACCTATTTCTCATCTGCTTTTTTTGTCTAAAGTTCTAGAAAAAGTTGTTTTTATGCCATTTCCATGTCCATGGATGCCAAGTGTCCCGTTGCTCTGGTGTTGCTGGACCTTACAGCTGCGTTTGACACAGTAGACCACACTGTCCTTCTATCTCACCTTCAATATTATGTTGGAATATCTGGTACAGCACTCAAGTGGTTTACTGCCTACTTGACTAACAGAACATTCTCTGTCATGCTGGACAATCTTTCTTCCTCCACTGCCGTTCTCTCTTGTGGTGTGCCACAGGGTTCTATTCTTGGTCCTCTCCTCTTCTCACTGTACATGCTGCCTCTTGGATCAGTAATAGCCAGACATAATTTTTCTTTTCACTGCTATGCTGATGATGTACAAATTTATCTACCAATGAAACCCAAAAACAGCAATCTTCTCACTCCCTACGCTGATTGTATTAACGACATTAAACAGTGGCTTCACCGTAATTTTTTGTTTTTAAACGAAGGAAAGACAGAATGCATCTTCTTCGGTGATGATGCTCCCTGTAACTTTAATGTGGTCCAGATCAACATGACACCTTCTGAAGGTCTTCAAAGGGTTTTCTTTGAACTTCGGCTGCTTCTCCAATCAGTTTCAGTCCAGTCAACCAAATATACCCATCTTGTGGTGACATAATTCAGCTCATTTTAGCTACATTTTCAAATTTTAGATTTTTATCCACGGTACTGTTTCAGTGTTTTACTTAATTTGATCTTTCGCTATGGTTTTGTTTCTTTTAAATATTAGTTACTGCTTTTTTTTCTTCAGCTTTTTAGCTACTGTGTAGTTGAGTTCATCTTTAAGCAACAGTTTTAGCAACTGTTCAGCTTGTTTTAGCTTGTGTTTGGAAGGTTTTGGCTACTGTAAACCTTATTTAGCTCATCGTTGAAGGGTTTAGGTACTGTTCATTAGGGCTGAACTATTTTGGAAAATAATCTAATTGCAATTTTTTTTAATATAAATTGCAATTGCGATTTAAAACACGATTATTTTTTAAATATCTTCTCAAGTATTTTTCAACAAACAGAAGCAATAAATCAATCTGTTTTATAATAAACAATGTCAGATTTATTTAAAGCAGAGATTACAATAAAGCAAACAAATCTATGCCTTTTCTTTTCACCATTTCTATTTTTTCTTGTTTCATAAACATAATAGTAAACATGTTAAGTGAACTTCCTAACTACTGTCTGAACTTCACATGACAGTTAATAAATAAATATAAAAAATTAGATATAAAAAATTACTGTTTGAAGTTCAAACAGTTCGGTCAGTGATCCCTGTCGGCTGATACTTTGCTTACTTGAAGTTGAAGCACTGGTTGTTGTCATTCTAGCCATGCAACCATCGTAAATGTCTTTGTGGTGTTTTTTTTAAGTGTTGATAAAGATTTGTGTCACGTGACCAGTCAAATTGCAGCCTTCGATTAGAAAATCTCATTTTATCATATTGCGATATTATTGCAAATGCAATTAAATGTTCAGCCCGTTCATCCTGTTTTAGCTAGTATTTTTAAGGTCTTGGCTAATGTTATGATTTTTTAGCTTGTGTTTTGAAGGGTTTAGCTGCTGTTCAGCATGTTTTAGCTTATTGTTGAAGGGTTTAGCTACTGTTCAGCTTGTTTTAGCTAGTGTTTTTAAGATTTTGGCTAATGTTAAGCTTTTTTTAGCTCATGTTTTGAAAGGTTTAGCTACTATTCAGCTTGTTTAGCTCATGTTTTGACGGTTTTAGCTACTGTTAAGCTTGTTTTAGTGTTTTTAAGGTTTTGGCCAATGTTAAGGTTTTTAGCTTGTATTTTGAAGGATTTACTACGGTTTAGCTTGTTTAGCTCATGATTGTAAGATTTTAGCTATTGCTAAGCTTGTTTTAGCTCGTGGTCTGAAGGTTTTGGCTCCTGTTTAGCTTTTTAGCTCATGTTTTGAAGATTTTGGCTACAGTTCAAATTTTCTATCAAGTCTTTTAAAGGGTTTAGCTACTGTTCTGCTTCTTTTACCTACTATTCTATTTGTTTTAACGCTCCTGACTGATCTGTGGTAAATCAACAGGTCTCCAGACCTTCTGAAGGTCTATGAAGGATCTTCTTTGGCCTTTGGCTGCTTCTCCACTCTGTTTCAGTCCAATCAACTGAAACTTGTGGTGCCATCATTCAGGTCCCGGTCCTGGTTTAGAACTTTGTTGGTTCTGTATAAAAATAAACATCTTTAATATGTTGAAATATGCAGCAGAAGAGAGGTCTGTCAGGGAGGAACATCTCCTACATCAAGTGTCCATCTGAGGGCAGCTGCAGCCCTCCCTGGTGGTCTAGTGGCTAGGATTCGGCGCTCTCACCGCCGCGGCCCGGGTTCGATTCCCGGTCAGGGAACATGAATTCTTTTCAAACTGGCTCAAGGTTGTTGTTGTTTTTTATAGCTTGGAAAACTCAAGTTAAGACAACTGTCTTGTAATCTGCCGAAGTCGTCTACATCAGCACTTCTCCAGATACATCGTCTAAATGTTTCCTTTGGTCTTCGGCTGATTTATTTCCCTTATTGTCAGCCCAGCAGCTGAACATCTTCAGAGGAAAGTTGAAGATTTGTTTCTTTAGCCACTTAACCTCGACCTCTGAGTTTCTCAGATGGATACAGGTCTGTGGTTCCAGGTTCGGCTCTTAAGGACGGTGTGTTTGTTCCTCCAAAACATCCAGTTTTTATAAATGAACACGTCAGATCTATCGATTTGTTCAAACTGTGAAATTCATCAAACTTCAAACAAACTTCAGTGTTTTTTCTTCTACAGAAATTCAAGTAAACTAGACAAATGTCATTTCCTGTCAAAATGCAGCGTGAACGCTCGTTGCTGAATTATTTCTGCTGAGAGCTGCTGAAGAAGCTGAAATCAGCCAAAACGGTTTCATTGTTAAATGTGAGCTGAATTTGAACAGCTGACATTTGCTGAAAGCAGCATGTTTGTCTTTCTAAATCATCACAGTTTGTTGTGATCTTTAATGTGGTCCAGATCAACAGGACTTCAGACCTTCTGAAGGTCTTCAAAGGGTTTTCTTTGAACTTTGGCTACTTCTCCAATCAGTTTCAGTCCAGTCAACCAAACCTTGTAATGACATCATTCGATTTTCAGTCCTGGTTTAGAACTTTGTCAGTTCTGTCTAAAAATAAACGTCTTTAATGTGTTGAAATGTGTAACAGAGGTCTGTCAGGACAGAACATCTCCTACAACAGGTGTCCATCTGAGGGCAGCTGCAGCCCTCCCTGGTGGTCTAGTGGCTAGGATTCGGCGCTCTCACCGCCGCGGCCCGGGTTCGATTCCCGGTCAGGGAATATGACCTTTTCCAACTGGCTCGAGTTTTATTTATTTTTTATGATTAAAGCTGAAGTTAAGACGACTGTCTTGTAATCTGCTGAAGTGCTCTCCATCAGCACTTCTCCACATATGCCTTTTAAACATTTCCTTTGGTCTTCGGCTGAGAAACGGCTGAAATGTGTAGAAAAAGTTGAACAGAGCATAATAAGCTGGTATTGGTAGAGAGGCTGACAAGAAATCAGAAATTGGTTAAACAAAACTGAAAAGAGCAATAAATATCTAAAAAGTAGCTGAAATAGAAGAATTTAGCTAAATTAATCTGAAATTAGCTGAAAAAAAGCTAAAAATAGCAGAAAATGCTAAAAAATAAAGCTGAAATCATTTGAAAGAAGCACAAAAGAGCTAAGAGTTATAAAATTAGTATAAAATTAAAAATCAAAAAGAAAAAGAGAAAATTTCTATATTAAACTGAAAAATACCTTTAACAGTTTCGTAAAAAGTACAGAAAGGAGATGAAATGAGCAGTAAAGTGTAAACGGCTCAAAAGGTCCAAAGGATGTGATTCTTTTTCAATTAGGAAAAACATGGCCGATAAAGCTCATTATTTCAAAAAGTAGAAACTGAACAAAACTTCAGCTGAATTTCCTTGGATAAGCCGAACGTTTTGATGTATGAATTGTTGAAATAGCTGAAAAAGCTGCTCTGATGCAACTCAAAGTTTCGTAAACAAACTTCTAAGTCTGTGTCAAAGAAAGTGGGTGAATCCTATTTTTCTCTGGACTGTCGACATTTTAGCTTTGCTGCAGAGGAAGTGGGCGAAGATTGGTTTTATTCTGAGCCAAAACTGAGAATGTAGGGTTTAACATTCCTTAAAGCAGAGATGCATTTCGCCCACCACCTTTCGTATCGGAGCTGAAGCCAGTCAGGTAGCTGTACGTGTGATGAACTGCCTGAACGTTGGCCTTTTTTTCACGAGATATTTCGCTAACAGACAAATAGCTTCTCACATCCTTCTAAGAATTTTAAACTGAGTCAAAAACAGACTTGTTTGGAAACGAAAAGTCGTCTAATTTCTCAGAGAGGGTTTTCCAAGAAGTTATTAGTCGAGACACGTCTTCAGAGACCCACCAAATGAAAACCGGTCGCTTTCAGCTCGTTAGGATCATCGTGGCCCGAAGCAGAACGAGCTCCTTCGAGGAAAACCTTCAGATCCTTTGGCACGCTGGTTTGTTTTGGTGCTCGGCAGCCCAAGTTTTAAAAAGCAGAAACACACGGAGGATGGAAAGTTCCCCCGAGGCGCTGCAGAAACAGGAATGTTGATCCGAACTGCAAACATAATCCCAAAAACAGGCTGGAAAAAACGTGTCGGGGCGAAAATCTGAAACGACAGATGAGGACGATGAGCGATGGGTAACAGCTGAGGACATCTGGGTTTCATTCTCTTTACGCTGTTTAGGAAATGTCTGCTGTTTGGCTCAGACAGCCCTGACCTGTAAACACAGCACAGCAGTCCAATTTAAACCTGATTTAAACCGTCACGCACAAACCGCTCAACAGGTTTAAGATGTTTTACTTTTAGTTTTATTTTGCACCCGTCGACAGACACATGTATTATGGTATAGTCCCTGTATGTCTGTAAACATTCATTTAAAACTTGATTCACATTTGTACCTCCACTATACAGTGTGTCTCATAATCTTAAATCATCCCAGCTCCATAGTATCTCGTCTCTGTATGTGGACGCCCCCCGGCTGATCCCTTGTCTGTCCCTTTGATAGCTCTGTTGGTAGAGTGGAGGACTGTAGAGGGTAAGCACAGAGATCTTTAGGTCGCTGGTTCAAATCTGGCACGAAGGAACTTCTATTCCACTCAAATGCACATTTCTTTTAAAGGGGATCACACATGCAAAATTCACTTTTTAATGTTTTTTTTTTACTCAACTTTGGGTATTTACTTCATAAAAAAACAGTCCTAAGGCCAAAAAAATGCACCCAGTGATTTATTTGTCGTGTTCTTATTTTTAAGAACAAATACGTGGGACTTCATGTGCTGGCAAACACTCACTTTATTAGTCAGATCAACGTCCGCCTCGTGCTGCCTAAACACGTCACATCCTGTGTGTGTCACGTTCAAGAACACTCGTTAATAACAGTTACTATCATGAACACCACATCTCCCCTTTTAACAAATAGGGAACCATTTTTTTTCATTTTTTTTTTTCATTTCCTTTTACAGGCTAGGAACACAACATAAAATACTGGAACTTAATACAACCTGTTTCTTCAACTATCAGTCCTTTTAACTCTAACTTATTTTTCAACACAACATGAAATAACTGTAACTTATATACAACCTGTTTCTTCAACTATCAGTCCTTTTAACTCTAACTTATTTTTCTCTCTCTCTTTTCTCCTCCTCGTTCATTTTCTTGATCTTTAAATCCTCCCTTCTCTTCATTCTTGCCTTTTTTTTCTTTTTGATTCTGGCCAGTTTCTCCTTGTCCTCCTCTGTAAGAGTTTCCTTGGCTTGGAGTCGCTTTAGCAGCTTGGAATCAACTTTGCTGAGGAGGTCGACCGTCTTGATTTCAGGAGGTCTACCAGGGCGGCAAGCCTGCCGTCTCTTCAAGCCTCGAACTGTGGGAGGTTTTTCTTTGTCTGGGTTCGGAGGTCGACCGCGCCGCCCAGTGATGGCCATGATCATAGAGGGAATTTCCTCATTAACCAAAAGAACCCAGTTTGTGCCCTCTGATGTTTCTCTTTCTTCATAGAAGTCTCCAACAGGTATGCGTGGACTGAAGCTGAAGTGTTCTCTGGAGACCACGCCGTCCGAGTGTCTCTTCAGGTACTTGATGACTTCTGGAAACTGCTTCATCCTCCTTCCACAAGGAGTGTAATACCAGGTCTCCCCCTTCATGCGGTTCTCCATTTTCTTCACACGGATCTCCCTCTTCCAACCGTGCTGCAGAGCGAATTGGACCTTTTCTTCTGTTGCGACCCGTCTTCTGTTCGTTTCTCCTGCAGTGGAGCTGTCGTCATCGTTTTCATCGACGTGGTCAGCACCTGTTTTGGCGTCTTGTTTCTGTGCGGTCTCTGCGTTTCCCGCTTGAGCTCGTTTTTTGACCCTCCTTCTCTTCTTGGGGTTCTCGACGGCTGTGCTGATGTCACCCAGCTCCTCCATTTTGGGGAGTTCCTCCTTTACTTTTCCCACTAAAGGCAGAGGAATTCTCCTAGGGGCTTTGAGTGAGTATGGGACCACCTCAGGTTTGAGTTTAATGTGGTGTGTGTGCTGCACCTCACCTAGTCCAGTGCAGAGCCTGGGGTACACAGTTTTTACAGTGTCCATTGATATAGCGTTCACACGCACCAAAAGACCAAGAGCTGTGATGGCAGGCCGTCCAAGCAGTGGTGTGGTGAGGTTCTTAACAACATAGACCTTTTCTGCTGCACTCTTGTCCCTGTAGGTAAGCTGTAGTTTTGTGTAACCTGCAACATCCAGTGGTGTTCGGCCAGGGCCTAACAGAGGTTTCACTGGTTTGAGAAGAGCAGGTTTTTCAGCACTGGGAAACAGTCTGTTCAAATCTTTCTGAGCCATGGCTGTGACGTCTGCACCTGTATCAAGTTTAAATGTTAGTGTTGTCTCATTTATCTTTATATCAGCTGCCCATGCTTGATTTTCTGTGGTCACAGCTCCAAGGAAGAAACTTTCCTCCTCTTCCTCCTCTTCATCCTCTTCGATGCTTTGCACCTTTTTGCTGAATCTGCACACACGCTGATAGTGTCCTTTCTTCCCACAGAAATTACATGTTACATCATTAGCAGGACACTCATATTTAGGGTGAGGGGAGCCTCCACACTTGAAACACTTTGTACTTGATGTGCTTCTGCTGTCGACCTGTGGATGTGTTTTAGCATTTTTATTTGTAAACTTGTTATATTTGGATTGATCAAACTGTTGTCTGCTTTTAACAACTCTATCAACAGAGCTGACACTTGTCTGCATTCCACTGGCTTCACATCTCAGAGCACTTTGTTGCTTTTTAACCTCTTCTGATTGTCTTGCCATGTTTACAGCTTTCTCCAAGTCCAAGTTTTTCTCCATTTGCATACGCTCTGACAGTCTGATGTCTGCTAAGCCCACTACAATTCTGTCTCTTATTAATTCGTCGTGGAGCGGTCCATAATTGCAGTGCTCAGCTAATGCATGCAGGGCTGTAACAAATGCATCCACTGTTTCATTTTGCTCTTGTTTGCGCATATTAAATCGTGCGCGTTCATAAACAACATTTTTCTTGAGTATGAAGAAGTTCTGGAAACCCTCTTTCACTTTTTCATACTGGCGCTGGTCTGCATCGTTTAGCTTTAATCCTCTCAGGACATCATCCGCTTCATCTCCCATGCAGTATATTAAGGTGTTTACCTGGTTTTCATCAGAACTCAACGACAAGCTACTGGCCTGGCGGAACCTCTCGAAGCGACGGATCCATTTTGTCCATTCATGTGGCTTCGAAAAATCAAAAGGCTCCGGCGGCTGGATGCTGAACGTGGCGCTGGGTGTGTTAGCCGCTATGCTAACTCCTGCCCTCGGCTGCTTGTTTTCTTCAGACATCTTAAAAATAGCTGTAGCTCGTTTTTCCTCTTCTTATCCACGCCAGACAGACTCCTCAGCAACTCACCACTTCTGACACCATGTCGTGTTCTTATTTTTAAGAACAAATACGTGGGACTTCATGTGCTGGCAAACACTCACTTTATTAGTCAGATCAACGTCCGCCTCGTGCTGCCTAAACACGTCACATCCTGTGTGTGTCACGTTCAAGAACACTCGTTAATAACAGTTACTATCATGAACACCACATTATTTACTCTAAGTAGATTTATTTTACTGTGATAAGATAGGTTTCGTTTTGAAATCAATCGCGCTTGTGACGTCACAAGCGCTAGGTCAACCCACCTCAACCCTGAGTCCAGCCCCTCACCTAGCAACCCCTGGTTAGGCTCAACCCACTTCTGTATTAAACACATGACTGTTGTTTTTCATGATTTCATCTCATCTTTTGTTTATATGTTCTTAATTTCATGTGTACAGCACTTTGTTGCAGCTGTGGTTTTTTTAAATGGCTTTATAAATAAAGTATAATTGTTATTTTTATGTTTTAGTTCAATTTTTAGTGTATTTGCGATCGCTCCCAACGCGCAGCCGGCAAAAATTAAACGAGCGGACCCCCGGCGTAGGGACCGGTTGCAACGGGACCCTCTTCTGGCGCGATGGAGCGGAGCTTCAACTGTACAGCCTCATTTCAGCCTCGCAGCAGCCTCGCAGCAGCGAGGACCTTCTCCTTACGGATTAATTTACGGGAGACACTTGGTGAACTTTGTGTTGTCTTGACTGGAACAGCGATAACTCCCAAAATCTCCGCGTGCAACGAGCGGAGCTGGCGAACACCGGAAGAGGAACAAGCTAACATTAGCTTCGGATTCGGGTGGTCTCATGCTAAAAGGAGCAGCAAATTGCGGCGCGCTCAGACGGGTTTCGGTAAGTTATCTTAAGCTAGCACTAACAGTAAGTCAAATGAGTAATAAAAAAAGAGCTAATTTTAAAACAACAACACATTACAGATACTGGCTGTTACAGAGGGCGTAAACAGATCGTTGAAGGGCGTGGACTTCAGAACTTGTATCAGAAACCGGTCGTTCAAAACGAAAGTTAAAAATGGCAGAATTAAAAAGGGTATAATTAATTATCTAAGAATTACCCTGATGCATGCTCAATAATCCAGGTAGAAAAATCTAAAAAAGCTAAGTCTGGTCCTCTGGACATTCAAAAAACAAAACAAAACAAAACAAAAAATTTACAATTTTTTGCTTTGTTTTGTGTTTTTTTGTTTTTTGAATGTCCAGAGGACCAGACTTAGCTTTTTTAGATATCTAAGAATTATTTTGTATATTAATATGAATTAATATTGTCAAGATAGCACACAGACATAACATAAAATTTTTAAAGACCTATGTGTGGTCTCCTTTAAAATCAAGTGAACTCTCCACAGCTGTACACTTTTACAGCCTGGGGTCAAAGATCAGTTTTGTGTTCATAGTGTCAGCCCACAGAGCGTCTGTGTGAACTTCAGTTCCAAAGGTATCCATAATGATCCAACCTGCTGCCATCCAGTTTCAACTGTAATATCTCTTTAAAATGTTCTGATCAAATAATAAAAACTTTTTTATTATTTGCTCACTGAAAGGTATGGTCTCCATCTGTAAACTTTCTCTTGTCCGGGCCATAACTTCTGCATGGCTCAAGATAATTTAATGAAACTTCACACACATAAGCATTGTTATTAGACAAATCATTACAAATACTTTCTGTCACACCAGCTCGAAGGTCACAAATGTAAGTCAAAGGTAATACTATGTCTTGCAATAAATAGTTGTCAGATAGTTTGTCGATGGGCGCATAATGTGCCGTATGCAGTCCTCTTGCTTGTATCATGGAATAAATAGTAATATTTCCTTTCAACCTTGAGATAAAACAGCAGCTTGTATCACTTTGGACTATGACAAAATTACAAAAACGTACTCATAACAAATTGCCCATTTTGGGGATAAACATTCTTGAACATGGCCTCATAAATTCGCATTTACGATATACCTGGGCGCCTCAAAACCACAACGTTCACATGATGTTTCTGCTAAGGACATACAAGTTCTTTTTCTCCCAATTTAGTCACAAAATGTCTCAATTTGATCGCAATTTATCCTTTTTTTTTGTTTTCAATCAGTCCCAGTTTAGCTTGAAATGTTGCTGAACCCAACGTTGTCACACATTCTCCTAACATCAAAACAGAAATATCTAGGTCTATTGCGATATTTTACAGAGTTAGAGATTTATTAACTGATAAGAAACTTGATTTGTTGTATAATATATTTATTGTGCCACACTTAATTTATGGTGTTAGCGTTTGGGGTACAGCATGTAAATAAATTACAATGCCTATTTTTATATTGCAGAAAAGAGTTGTTAGAATTATCACCAGAAAGAATTTCCATCATCCTTCAAGCATGTTGTTTTATCGAATGAAACTGTTAAAGTTTTATGATTTAGTTGATTATAATATTTTGTTAAGAACGAATAGTTACAATCTTAAGGGGACAAATGTATTTGTGAAGCCACATTTGAGGACTAGTTCAAGGGGAAGATCTCCCATAGTTCAAGGAATTAGGTTATGGAATGAATTGGAGTCAGATATTAAAGTGGCTCAATCAATGGTTGTATTCAAAAGAATGATTAAGTGTAAATGGTTAAAAACATATATTTAAATGAGTGGAATTTAGAAATTGCAAGAATCCTTTGGACTTTAACCCTTTGTGTCTGTATGTGGTCGTCCCCTGGCTGCATCCTCACCGTCCCTTCGATAGCTCAGTTGGTAGAGCAGAGGACTGTAGAGGTCAAGGACAGAGATCCTTAGGTCGCTGGTTCAAATCCGGCTCGAATGAACTTTTAATATGTTTCTGTTGAAAACAAAATAAATCTCCATACAGCCTTGGTTCAAAGGTCAGCTTTGTCTCTGTATGTGGTCGCAATTTATCCTATTTTTGTTTTCAATCAGTCCCAGTTCAGCTTGATATGTTGCTGAAGCCAAAGTTGTCACACATTCTCCTCACTTTCTGACTGACACTAAATCCAGAAGGGTATGCGATCCCCATGATTTCCAGAATCCTTTGGACTTTAACCCTTTGTCTCTGTATGTGGTCGTCCCCTGGCTGCATCCTCACCGTCCCTTCGATAGCTCAGTTGGTAGAGCGGAGGACTGTAGAGGTCAAGGACAGAGATCCTTAGGTCGCTGGTTCAAATCTGGCTCGAAGGAACTTTTAATATGTTTCTGTTGAAAACAAAATAAATCTCCATACAGCCTTGGTTCAAAGGTCAGCTTTGTCTCTGTATGTGGTCGCAATTTATCCTATTTTTGTTTTCAATCAGTCCCAGTTTAGCTTTATATGTTGCTGAAGCCAAAGTTGTCACACATTCTCCTCACTTTCTGACTGACACTAAATCCAGAAAGGTATGCGATCCCCATGATTTCCAGAATCCTTTGGACTTTAACCCTTTGTCTGTGTATGTGGTCGTCCCCTGGCTGAATCCTCACCGTCCCTTCGATAGCTCAGTTGGTAGAGCGGAGGACTGTAGAGGTCAAGGACAGAGATCCTTAGGTCGCTGGTTCAAATCCGGCTCGAAGGAACTTTTAATATATTTATGTTGAAAACAAAATAAATCTCCATACAGCCTTGGGTCAAAGGTCAGCTTTGTGTTCCCATTGGCGACCCACAGAGCGGCTCAAGATAATTGAATAACAATTCATTTACATAAGCATCATCACGAGACATAGCATCGCAAAAACTTTCCATCACCCCAGCTCCTTGGTCACAAATGAAGGTCAAATTTAAAACTAGGTCTTGCAATTGATTGTTGTACGATATTTTGTCGACGGGCGTATAATGGGCTGTATGCGGTGCTCTTTTTTGTATCGTGAAATAAATAGTAATATTTCCTTTCGACCTTGAGATAAAACAGCAGCTTGTATCACTTTGAACTATGAAAAAAATAAAAGAACATACTCATAACAAATTGCCCATTTGGGGAAAAACATTCTTGAACAATGCCTCATAAATTCATATTTACTATACGCCTGGGCACCCCAAAACCACAACGTTCACATTATATTCCTGCTAAGGTCATACAAGTTCTTTTTCTCCCATTATAGTCACAAAATGTTTCAATTTGATCCCAATTTATCCTTTTTTTGTTTTCAATCAGTCCCAGTTTTGCTTGATATGTTGCTGAACCCAACGTTGTCACACATTCTCCTAACATCAAAACAAAAATATCTAGGTCTATTGCGATATTTTACAGAGTTAGAGATTTATTAACTGATAAGAAACTTGATTTGTTGTATAATATATTTATTGTGCCACACTTAATTTATGGTGTTAGCGTTTGGGGTACGGCGTGTAAATCAATTACAATGCCTATTTTTATATTGCAGAAAAGAGTTGTTAGAAGTATCACCAGAAAGAATTTCCATCATCCTTCAAGCATGTTGTTTTATCGAATGAAACTGTTAAAGTTTTATGATTTAGTTGATTATAATATTTTGTTAAGAACGAATAGTTACAATCTTAAGGGGACAAATGTATTTGTGAAGCCACATTTTAGGACTATTTGGAGGGGAAGATCTCCCATAGTTCAAGGAATTGGGTTATGGAATGAATTGGAGTCAGATATTAAAGTGGCTCAATCAATGGTTGTATTCAAAAGAATGATTAAGTGTGAATGGTTAAAAACATATATTTAAATGAGTGGAATTTAGAAATTGCAAGAATCCTTTGGACTTTAACCCTTTGTGTCTGTATGTGGTCGTCCCCTGGCTGCATCCTCACCGTCCCTTCGATAGCTCAGTTGGTAGAGCGGAGGACTGTAGAGGTCAAGGACAGAGATCCTTAGGTCGCTGGTTCAAATCCGGCTCGAATGAACTTTTAATATGTTTCTGTTGAAAACAAAATAAATCTCCATACAGCCTTGGTTCAAAGGTCAGCTTTGTCTCTGTATGTGGTCGCAATTTATCCTATTTTTGTTTTCAATCAGTCCCAGTTCAGCTTGATATGTTGCTGAAGCCAAAGTTGTCACACATTCTCCTCACGTTCTGACTGACACTAAATCCAGAAGGGTATGCGATCCCCATGATTTCCAGAATCCTTTGGACTTTAACCCTTTGTCTCTGTATGTGGTCGTCCCCTGGCTGCATCCTCACCGTCCCTTCGATAGCTCAGTTGGTAGAGCGGAGGACTGTAGAGGTCAAGGACAGAGATCCTTAGGTCGCTGGTTCAAATCCGGCTCGAAGGAACTTTTAATATGTTTCTGTTGAAAACAAAATAAATCTCCATACAGCCTTGGTTCAAAGGTCAGCTTTGTCTCTGTATGTGGTCGCAATTTATCCTATTTTTGTTTTCAATCAGTCCCAGTTTAGCTTTATATGTTGCTGAAGCCAAAGTTGTCACACATTCTCCTCACTTTCTGACTGACACTAAATCCAGAAAGGTATGCGATCCCCATGATTTCCAGAATCCTTTGGACTTTAACCCTTTGTCTGTGTATGTGGTCGTCCCCTGGCTGAATCCTCACCGTCCCTTCGATAGCTCAGTTGGTAGAGCGGAGGACTGTAGAGGTCAAGGACAGAGATCCTTAGGTCGCTGGTTCAAATCCGGCTCGAAGGAAGTTTTAATATATTTATGTTGAAAACAAGATAAATCTCCATACAGCCTTGGGTCAAAGGTCAGCTTTGTGTTCCCATTGGCGACCCACAGAGCGGCTCAAGATAATTGAATAACAATTCATTTACATAAGCATCATCACGAGACATAGCATCGCAAAAACTTTCCATCACCCCAGCTCCTTGGTCACAAATGAAGGTCAAATTTAAAACTAGGTCTTGCAATTGATTGTTGTACGATATTTTGTCGACGGGCGTATAATGTGCTGTATGCGCTGCTCTTTTTTGTATCGTGAAATAAATAGTAATATTTCCTTTCGACCTTGAGATAAAACAGCAGCTTGTATCACTTTGAACTATGAAAAAAATAAAAGAACATACTCATAACAAATTGCCCATTTGGGGAAAAACATTCTTGAACAATGCCTCATAAATTCATATTTACTATACGCCTGGGCACCCCAAAACCACAACGTTCACATTATATTCCTGCTAAGGTCATACAAGTTCTTTTTCTCCCATTATAGTCACAAAATGTTTCAATTTGATCCCAATTTATCCTTTTTTTGTTTTCAATCAGTCCCAGTTTTGCTTGATATGTTGCTGAACCCAACGTTGTCACACATTCTCCTAACATCAAAACAAAAATATCTAGGTCTATTGCGATATTTTACAGAGTTAGAGATTTATTAACTGATAAGAAACTTGATTCGTTGTATAATATATTTATTTTGCCACACTTAATTTATGGTGTTAGCGTTTGGGGTACGGCGTGTAAATCAATTACAATGCCTATTTTTATATTGCAGAAAAGAGTTGTTAGAATTATCACCAGAAAGAATTTCCATCATCCTTCAAGCATGTTGTTTTATCGAATGAAACTGTTATAAAGTTTTATGATTTAGTTGATTATAATATTTTGTTAAGAACGAATAGTTACAATCTTAAGGGGACAAATGTATTTGTGAAGCCACATTTTAGGACTATTTGGAGGGGAAGATCTCCCATAGTTCAAGGAATTGGGTTATGGAATGAATTGGAGTCAGACATTAAAGTGGCTCAATCAATGGTTGTATTCAAAAGAATGATTAAGTTTAAATGGTTAAAAACATATATTTAAATGAGTGGAATTTAGAAATTGCAAGAATCCTTTGGACTTTAACCCTTTGTGTCTGTATGTGGTCGTCCCCTGGCTGCATCCTCACCGTCCCTTCGATAGCTCAGTTGGTAGAGCGGAGGACTGTAGAGGTCAAGGACAGAGATCCTTAGGTCGCTGGTTCAAATCCGGCTCGAAGGAACTTTTAATATGTTTCTGTTGAAAACAAAATAAATCTCCATACAGCCTTGGTTCAAAGGTCAGCTTTGTCTCTGTATGTGGTCGCAATTTATCCTATTTTTGTTTTCAATCAGTCCCAGTTCAGCTTGATATGTTGCTGAAGCCAAAGTTGTCACACATTCTCCTCACTTTCTGACTGACACTAAATCCAGAAGGGTATGCGATCCCCATGATTTCCAGAATCCTTTGGACTTTAACCCTTTGTCTCTGTATGTGGTCGTCCCCTGGCTGAATCCTCACCGTCCCTTCGATAGCTCAGTTGGTAGAGCGGAGGACTGTAGAGGTCAAGGGCAGAGATCCTTAGGTCGCTGGTTCAAATCCGGCTCGAAGGAACTTTTAATATGTTTATGTTGAAAACAAAATAAATCTCCATACAGCCTTGGGTCAAAGGTCAGCTTTGTGTTCCCATTGGCGACCCACAGAGCGGCTCAAGATAATCGAATAACAATTCATTTACATAAGCATCATCACGAGACATGGCATCGCAAAAACTTTCCATCACCCCAGCTCCTTGGTCACAAATGAAGGTCAAATTTAAAACTAGGTCTTGCAATTGATGTACGATATTTTGTCGACGGGCGTATAATGTGCTGTATGCGGTGCTCTTTTTTGTATCGTGAAATAAATAGTAATATTTCCTTTCGACCTTGAGATAAAACAGCAGCTTGTATCACTTTGAACTATGAAAAAAATAAAAGAACATACTCATAACAAATTGCCCATTTGGGGAAAAACATTCTTGAACAATGCCTCATAAATTCATATTTACTATACGCCTGGGCACCCCAAATCCACAACGTTCACATTATATTCCTGCTAAGGTCATACAAGTTCTTTTTCTCCCATTATAGTCACAAAATGTTTCAATTTGATCCCAATTTATCCTTTTTTTGTTTTCAATCAGTCCCAGTTTTGCTTGATATGTTGCTGAACCCAACGTTGTCACACATTCTCCTAACATCAAAACAAAAAATATCTAGGTCTATTGCGATATTTTACAGAGTTAGAGATTTATTAACTGATAAGAAACTTGATTTGTTGTATAATATATTTATTGTGCCACACTTAATTTATGGTGTTAGCGTTTGGGGTACGGCGTGTAAATCAATTACAATGCCTATTTTTATATTGCAGAAAAGAGTTGTTAGAAGTATCACCAGAAAGAATTTCCATCATCCTTCAAGCATGTTGTTTTATCGAATGAAACTGTTAAAGTTTTATGATTTAGTTGATTATAATATTTTGTTAAGAACGAATAGTTACAATCTTAAGGGGACAAATGTATTTGTGAAGCCACATTTTAGGACTATTTGGAGGGGAAGATCTCCCATAGTTCAAGGAATTGGGTTATGGAATGAATTGGAGTCAGATATTAAAGTGGCTCAATCAATGGTTGTATTCAAAAGAATGATTAAGTGTGAATGGTTAAAAACATATATTTAAATGAGTGGAATTTAGAAATTGCAAGAATCCTTTGGACTTTAACCCTTTGTGTCTGTATGTGGTCGTCCCCTGGCTGCATCCTCACCGTCCCTTCGATAGCTCAGTTGGTAGAGCGGAGGACTGTAGAGGTCAAGGACAGAGATCCTTAGGTCGCTGGTTCAAATCTGGCTCGAAGGAACTTTTAATATGTTTCTGTTGAAAACAAAATAAATCTCCATACAGCCTTGGTTCAAAGGTCAGCTTTGTCTCTGTATGTGGTCGCAATTTATCCTATTTTTGTTTTCAATCAGTCCCAGTTTAGCTTTATATGTTGCTGAAGCCAAAGTTGTCACACATTCTCCTCACTTTCTGACTGACACTAAATCCAGAAAGGTATGCGATCCCCATGATTTCCAGAATCCTTTGGACTTTAACCCTTTGTCTGTGTATGTGGTCGTCCCCTGGCTGAATCCTCACCGTCCCTTCGATAGCTCAGTTGGTAGAGCGGAGGACTGTAGAGGTCAAGGACAGAGATCCTTAGGTCGCTGGTTCAAATCCGGCTCGAAGGAAGTTTTAATATATTTATGTTGAAAACAAGATAAATCTCCATACAGCCTTGGGTCAAAGGTCAGCTTTGTGTTCCCATTGGCGACCCACAGAGCGGCTCAAGATAATTGAATAACAATTCATTTACATAAGCATCATCACGAGACATAGCATCGCAAAAACTTTCCATCACCCCAGCTCCTTGGTCACAAATGAAGGTCAAATTTAAAACTAGGTCTTGCAATTGATTGTTGTACGATATTTTGTCGACGGGCGTATAATGTGCTGTATGCGGTGCTCTTTTTTGTATCGTGAAATAAATAGTAATATTTCCTTTCGACCTTGAGATAAAACAGCAGCTTGTATCACTTTGAACTATGAAAAAAATAAAAGAACATACTCATAACAAATTGCCCATTTGGGGAAAAACATTCTTGAACAATGCCTCATAAATTCATATTTACTATACGCCTGGGCACCCCAAAACCACAACGTTCACATTATATTCCTGCTAAGGTCATACAAGTTCTTTTTCTCCCATTATAGTCACAAAATGTTTCAATTTGATCCCAATTTATCCTTTTTTTGTTTTCAATCAGTCCCAGTTTTGCTTGATATGTTGCTGAACCCAACGTTGTCACACATTCTCCTAACATCAAAACAAAAATATCTAGGTCTATTGCGATATTTTACAGAGTTAGAGATTTATTAACTGATAAGAAACTTGATTCGTTGTATAATATATTTATTTTGCCACACTTAATTTATGGTGTTAGCGTTTGGGGTACGGCGTGTAAATCAATTACAATGCCTATTTTTATATTGCAGAAAAGAGTTGTTAGAATTATCACCAGAAAGAATTTCCATCATCCTTCAAGCATGTTGTTTTATCGAATGAAACTGTTATAAAGTTTTATGATTTAGTTGATTATAATATTTTGTTAAGAACGAATAGTTACAATCTTAAGGGGACAAATGTATTTGTGAAGCCACATTTTAGGACTATTTGGAGGGGAAGATCTCCCATAGTTCAAGGAATTGGGTTATGGAATGAATTGGAGTCAGACATTAAAGTGGCTCAATCAATGGTTGTATTCAAAAGAATGATTAAGTTTAAATGGTTAAAAACATATATTTAAATGAGTGGAATTTAGAAATTGCAAGAATCCTTTGGACTTTAACCCTTTGTGTCTGTATGTGGTCGTCCCCTGGCTGCATCCTCACCGTCCCTTCGATAGCTCAGTTGGTAGAGCGGAGGACTGTAGAGGTCAAGGACAGAGATCCTTAGGTCGCTGGTTCAAATCCGGCTCGAAGGAACTTTTAATATGTTTCTGTTGAAAACAAAATAAATCTCCATACAGCCTTGGTTCAAAGGTCAGCTTTGTCTCTGTATGTGGTCGCAATTTATCCTATTTTTGTTTTCAATCAGTCCCAGTTCAGCTTGATATGTTGCTGAAGCCAAAGTTGTCACACATTCTCCTCACTTTCTGACTGACACTAAATCCAGAAGGGTATGCGATCCCCATGATTTCCAGAATCCTTTGGACTTTAACCCTTTGTCTGTGTATGTGGTCGTCCCCTGGCTGAATCCTCACCGTCCCTTCGATAGCTCAGTTGGTAGAGCGGAGGACTGTAGAGGTCAAGGGCAGAGATCCTTAGGTCGCTGGTTCAAATCCGGCTCGAAGGAACTTTTAATATGTTTATGTTGAAAACAAAATAAATCTCCATACAGCCTTGGGTCAAAGGTCAGCTTTGTGTTCCCATTGGCGACCCACAGAGCGGCTCAAGATAATCGAATAACAATTCATTTACATAAGCATCATCACGAGACATGGCATCGCAAAAACTTTCCATCACCCCAGCTCCTTGGTCACAAATGAAGGTCAAATTTAAAACTAGGTCTTGCAATTGATGTACGATATTTTGTCGACGGGCGTATAATGTGCTGTATGCGGTGCTCTTTTTTGTATCGTGAAATAAATAGTAATATTTCCTTTCGACCTTGAGATAAAACAGCAGCTTGTATCACTTTGAACTATGAAAAAAATAAAAGAACATACTCATAACAAATTGCCCATTTGGGGAAAAACATTCTTGAACAATGCCTCATAAATTCATATTTACTATACGCCTGGGCACCCCAAATCCACAACGTTCACATTATATTCCTGCTAAGGTCATACAAGTTCTTTTTCTCCCATTATAGTCACAAAATGTTTCAATTTGATCCCAATTTATCCTTTTTTTGTTTTCAATCAGTCCCAGTTTTGCTTGATATGTTGCTGAACCCAACGTTGTCACACATTCTCCTAACATCAAAACAAAAAATATCTAGGTCTATTGCGATATTTTACAGAGTTAGAGATTTATTAACTGATAAGAAACTTGATTTGTTGTATAATATATTTATTGTGCCACACTTAATTTATGGTGTTAGCGTTTGGGGTACGGCGTGTAAATCAATTACAATGCCTATTTTTATATTGCAGAAAAGAGTTGTTAGAAGTATCACCAGAAAGAATTTCCATCATCCTTCAAGCATGTTGTTTTATCGAATGAAACTGTTAAAGTTTTATGATTTAGTTGATTATAATATTTTGTTAAGAACGAATAGTTACAATCTTAAGGGGACAAATGTATTTGTGAAGCCACATTTTAGGACTATTTGGAGGGGAAGATCTCCCATAGTTCAAGGAATTGGGTTATGGAATGAATTGGAGTCAGATATTAAAGTGGCTCAATCAATGGTTGTATTCAAAAGAATGATTAAGTGTGAATGGTTAAAAACATATATTTAAATGAGTGGAATTTAGAAATTGCAAGAATCCTTTGGACTTTAACCCTTTGTGTCTGTATGTGGTCGTCCCCTGGCTGCATCCTCACCGTCCCTTCGATAGCTCAGTTGGTAGAGCGGAGGACTGTAGAGGTCAAGGACAGAGATCCTTAGGTCGCTGGTTCAAATCCGGCTCGAAGGAACTTTTAATATGTTTCTGTTGAAAACAAAATAAATCTCCATACAGCCTTGGTTCAAAGGTCAGCTTTGTCTCTGTATGTGGTCGCAATTTATCCTATTTTTGTTTTCAATCAGTCCCAGTTCAGCTTGATATGTTGCTGAAGCCAAAGTTGTCACACATTCTCCTCACGTTCTGACTGACACTAAATCCAGAAGGGTATGCGATCCCCATGATTTCCAGAATCCTTTGGACTTTAACCCTTTGTCTCTGTATGTGGTCGTCCCCTGGCTGAATCCTCACCGTCCCTTCGATAGCTCAGTTGGTAGAGCGGAGGACTGTAGAGGACAAGGGCAGAGATCCTTAGGTCGCTGGTTCAAATCCGGCTCGAAGGAACTTTTAATATGTTTATGTTGAAAACAAAATAAATCTCCATACAGCCTTGGGTCAAAGGTCAGCTTTGTGTTCCCATTGGCGACCCACAGAGCGGCTCAAGATAATTGAATAACAATTCATTTACATAAGCATCATCACGAGACATGGCATCGCAAAAACTTTCCATCACCCCAGCTCCTTGGTCACAAATGAAGGTCAAATTTAAAACTAGGTCTTGCAATTGATTGTTGTACGATATTTTGTCGACGGGCGTATAATGTGCTGTATGCGGTGCTCTTTTTTGTATCGTGAAATAAATAGTAATATTTCCTTTCGACCTTGAGATAAAACAGCAGCTTGTATCACTTTGAACTATGAAAAAAATAAAAGAACATACTCATAACAAATTGCCCATTTGGGGAAAAACATTCTTGAACAATGCCTCATAAATTCATATTTACTATACGCCTGGGCACCCCAAATCCACAACGTTCACATTATATTCCTGCTAAGGTCATACAAGTTCTTTTTCTCCCATTATAGTCACAAAATGTTTCAATTTGATCCCAATTTATCCTTTTTTTGTTTTCAATCAGTCCCAGTTTTGCTTGATATGTTGCTGAACCCAACGTTGTCACACATTCTCCTAACATCAAAACAAAAAATATCTAGGTCTATTGCGATATTTTACAGAGTTAGAGATTTATTAACTGATAAGAAACTTGATTTGTTGTATAATATATTTATTGTGCCACACTTAATTTATGGTGTTAGCGTTTGGGGTACGGCGTGTAAATCAATTACAATGCCTATTTTTATATTGCAGAAAAGAGTTGTTAGAAGTATCACCAGAAAGAATTTCCATCATCCTTCAAGCATGTTGTTTTATCGAATGAAACTGTTAAAGTTTTATGATTTAGTTGATTATAATATTTTGTTAAGAACGAATAGTTACAATCTTAAGGGGACAAATGTATTTGTGAAGCCACATTTTAGGACTATTTGGAGGGGAAGATCTCCCATAGTTCAAGGAATTGGGTTATGGAATGAATTGGAGTCAGATATTAAAGTGGCTCAATCAATGGTTGTATTCAAAAGAATGATTAAGTGTGAATGGTTAAAAACATATATTTAAATGAGTGGAATTTAGAAATTGCAAGAATCCTTTGGACTTTAACCCTTTGTGTCTGTATGTGGTCGTCCCCTGGCTGCATCCTCACCGTCCCTTCGATAGCTCAGTTGGTAGAGCAGAGGACTGTAGAGGTCAAGGACAGAGATCCTTAGGTCGCTGGTTCAAATCCGGCTCGAAGGAACTTTTAATATGTTTCTGTTGAAAACAAAATAAATCTCCATACAGCCTTGGTTCAAAGGTCAGCTTTGTCTCTGTATGTGGTCGCAATTTATCCTATTTTTGTTTTCAATCAGTCCCAGTTCAGCTTGATATGTTGCTGAAGCCAAAGTTGTCACACATTCTCCTCACGTTCTGACTGACACTAAATCCAGAAGGGTATGCGATCCCCATGATTTCCAGAATCCTTTGGACTTTAACCCTTTGTCTCTGTATGTGGTCGTCCCCTGGCTGAATCCTCACCGTCCCTTCGATAGCTCAGTTGGTAGAGCGGAGGACTGTAGAGGACAAGGGCAGAGATCCTTAGGTCGCTGGTTCAAATCCGGCTCGAAGGAACTTTTAATATGTTTATGTTGAAAACAAAATAAATCTCCATACAGCCTTGGGTCAAAGGTCAGCTTTGTGTTCCCATTGGCGACCCACAGAGCGGCTCAAGATAATTGAATAACAATTCATTTACATAAGCATCATCACGAGACATAGCATCGCAAAAACTTTCCATCACCCCAGCTCCTTGGTCACAAATGAAGGTCAAATTTAAAACTAGGTCTTGCAATTGATTGTTGTACGATATTTTGTCGACGGGCGTATAATGTGCTGTATGCGGTGCTCTTTTTTGTATCGTGAAATAAATAGTAATATTTCCTTTCGACCTTGAGATAAAACAGCAGCTTGTATCACTTTGAACTATGAAAAAAATAAAAGAACATACTCATAACAAATTGCCCATTTGGGGAAAAACATTCTTGAACAATGCCTCATAAATTCATATTTACTATACGCCTGGGCACCCCAAAACCACAACGTTCACATTATATTCCTGCTAAGGTCATACAAGTTCTTTTTCTCCCATTATAGTCACAAAATGTTTCAATTTGATCCCAATTTATCCTTTTTTTGTTTTCAATCAGTCCCAGTTTTGCTTGATATGTTGCTGAACCCAACGTTGTCACACATTCTCCTAACATCAAAACAAAAATATCTAGGTCTATTGCGATATTTTACAGAGTTAGAGATTTATTAACTGATAAGAAACTTGATTTGTTGTATAATATATTTATTGTGCCACACTTAATTTATGGTGTTAGCGTTTGGGGTACGGCGTGTAAATCAATTACAATGCCTATTTTTATATTGCAGAAAAGAGTTGTTAGAAGTATCACCAGAAAGAATTTCCATCATCCTTCAAGCATGTTGTTTTATCGAATGAAACTGTTAAAGTTTTATGATTTAGTTGATTATAATATTTTGTTAAGAACGAATAGTTACAATCTTAAGGGGACAAATGTATTTGTGAAGCCACATTTTAGGACTATTTGGAGGGGAAGATCTCCCATAGTTCAAGGAATTGGGTTATGGAATGAATTGGAGTCAGATATTAAAGTGGCTCAATCAATGGTTGTATTCAAAAGAATGATTAAGTGTGAATGGTTAAAAACATATATTTAAATGAGTGGAATTTAGAAATTGCAAGAATCCTTTGGACTTTAACCCTTTGTGTCTGTATGTGGTCGTCCCCTGGCTGCATCCTCACCGTCCCTTCGATAGCTCAGTTGGTAGAGCAGAGGACTGTAGAGGTCAAGGACAGAGATCCTTAGGTCGCTGGTTCAAATCCGGCTCGAATGAACTTTTAATATGTTTCTGTTGAAAACAAAATAAATCTCCATACAGCCTTGGTTCAAAGGTCAGCTTTGTCTCTGTATGTGGTCGCAATTTATCCTATTTTTGTTTTCAATCAGTCCCAGTTCAGCTTGATATGTTGCTGAAGCCAAAGTTGTCACACATTCTCCTCACTTTCTGACTGACACTAAATCCAGAAGGGTATGCGATCCCCATGATTTCCAGAATCCTTTGGACTTTAACCCTTTGTCTCTGTATGTGGTCGTCCCCTGGCTGCATCCTCACCGTCCCTTCGATAGCTCAGTTGGTAGAGCGGAGGACTGTAGAGGTCAAGGACAGAGATCCTTAGGTCGCTGGTTCAAATCCGGCTCGAAGGAACTTTTAATATGTTTCTGTTGAAAACAAAATAAATCTCCATACAGCCTTGGTTCAAAGGTCAGCTTTGTCTCTGTATGTGGTCGCAATTTATCCTATTTTTGTTTTCAATCAGTCCCAGTTTAGCTTTATATGTTGCTGAAGCCAAAGTTGTCACACATTCTCCTCACTTTCTGACTGACACTAAATCCAGAAAGGTATGCGATCCCCATGATTTCCAGAATCCTTTGGACTTTAACCCTTTGTCTGTGTATGTGGTCGTCCCCTGGCTGAATCCTCACCGTCCCTTCGATAGCTCAGTTGGTAGAGCGGAGGACTGTAGAGGTCAAGGACAGAGATCCTTAGGTCGCTGGTTCAAATCCGGCTCGAAGGAAGTTTTAATATATTTATGTTGAAAACAAGATAAATCTCCATACAGCCTTGGGTCAAAGGTCAGCTTTGTGTTCCCATTGGCGACCCACAGAGCGGCTCAAGATAATTGAATAACAATTCATTTACATAAGCATCATCACGAGACATAGCATCGCAAAAACTTTCCATCACCCCAGCTCCTTGGTCACAAATGAAGGTCAAATTTAAAACTAGGTCTTGCAATTGATTGTTGTACGATATTTTGTCGACGGGCGTATAATGTGCTGTATGCGCTGCTCTTTTTTGTATCGTGAAATAAATAGTAATATTTCCTTTCGACCTTGAGATAAAACAGCAGCTTGTATCACTTTGAACTATGAAAAAAATAAAAGAACATACTCATAACAAATTGCCCATTTGGGGAAAAACATTCTTGAACAATGCCTCATAAATTCATATTTACTATACGCCTGGGCACCCCAAAACCACAACGTTCACATTATATTCCTGCTAAGGTCATACAAGTTCTTTTTCTCCCATTATAGTCACAAAATGTTTCAATTTGATCCCAATTTATCCTTTTTTTGTTTTCAATCAGTCCCAGTTTTGCTTGATATGTTGCTGAACCCAACGTTGTCACACATTCTCCTAACATCAAAACAAAAATATCTAGGTCTATTGCGATATTTTACAGAGTTAGAGATTTATTAACTGATAAGAAACTTGATTTGTTGTATAATATATTTATTGTGCCACACTTAATTTATGGTGTTAGCGTTTGGGGTACGGCGTGTAAATCAATTACAATGCCTATTTTTATATTGCAGAAAAGAGTTGTTAGAAGTATCACCAGAAAGAATTTCCATCATCCTTCAAGCATGTTGTTTTATCGAATGAAACTGTTAAAGTTTTATGATTTAGTTGATTATAATATTTTGTTAAGAACGAATAGTTACAATCTTAAGGGGACAAATGTATTTGTGAAGCCACATTTTAGGACTATTTGGAGGGGAAGATCTCCCATAGTTCAAGGAATTGGGTTATGGAATGAATTGGAGTCAGATATTAAAGTGGCTCAATCAATGGTTGTATTCAAAAGAATGATTAAGTGTGAATGGTTAAAAACATATATTTAAATGAGTGGAATTTAGAAATTGCAAGAATCCTTTGGACTTTAACCCTTTGTGTCTGTATGTGGTCGTCCCCTGGCTGCATCCTCACCGTCCCTTCGATAGCTCAGTTGGTAGAGCAGAGGACTGTAGAGGTCAAGGACAGAGATCCTTAGGTCGCTGGTTCAAATCCGGCTCGAATGAACTTTTAATATGTTTCTGTTGAAAACAAAATAAATCTCCATACAGCCTTGGTTCAAAGGTCAGCTTTGTCTCTGTATGTGGTCGCAATTTATCCTATTTTTGTTTTCAATCAGTCCCAGTTCAGCTTGATATGTTGCTGAAGCCAAAGTTGTCACACATTCTCCTCACTTTCTGACTGACACTAAATCCAGAAGGGTATGCGATCCCCATGATTTCCAGAATCCTTTGGACTTTAACCCTTTGTCTCTGTATGTGGTCGTCCCCTGGCTGCATCCTCACCGTCCCTTCGATAGCTCAGTTGGTAGAGCGGAGGACTGTAGAGGTCAAGGACAGAGATCCTTAGGTCGCTGGTTCAAATCCGGCTCGAAGGAACTTTTAATATGTTTCTGTTGAAAACAAAATAAATCTCCATACAGCCTTGGTTCAAAGGTCAGCTTTGTCTCTGTATGTGGTCGCAATTTATCCTATTTTTGTTTTCAATCAGTCCCAGTTTAGCTTTATATGTTGCTGAAGCCAAAGTTGTCACACATTCTCCTCACTTTCTGACTGACACTAAATCCAGAAAGGTATGCGATCCCCATGATTTCCAGAATCCTTTGGACTTTAACCCTTTGTCTGTGTATGTGGTCGTCCCCTGGCTGAATCCTCACCGTCCCTTCGATAGCTCAGTTGGTAGAGCGGAGGACTGTAGAGGTCAAGGACAGAGATCCTTAGGTCGCTGGTTCAAATCCGGCTCGAAGGAAGTTTTAATATATTTATGTTGAAAACAAGATAAATCTCCATACAGCCTTGGGTCAAAGGTCAGCTTTGTGTTCCCATTGGCGACCCACAGAGCGGCTCAAGATAATTGAATAACAATTCATTTACATAAGCATCATCACGAGACATAGCATCGCAAAAACTTTCCATCACCCCAGCTCCTTGGTCACAAATGAAGGTCAAATTTAAAACTAGGTCTTGCAATTGATTGTTGTACGATATTTTGTCGACGGGCGTATAATGTGCTGTATGCGCTGCTCTTTTTTGTATCGTGAAATAAATAGTAATATTTCCTTTCGACCTTGAGATAAAACAGCAGCTTGTATCACTTTGAACTATGAAAAAAATAAAAGAACATACTCATAACAAATTGCCCATTTGGGGAAAAACATTCTTGAACAATGCCTCATAAATTCATATTTACTATACGCCTGGGCACCCCAAAACCACAACGTTCACATTATATTCCTGCTAAGGTCATACAAGTTCTTTTTCTCCCATTATAGTCACAAAATGTTTCAATTTGATCCCAATTTATCCTTTTTTTGTTTTCAATCAGTCCCAGTTTTGCTTGATATGTTGCTGAACCCAACGTTGTCACACATTCTCCTAACATCAAAACAAAAATATCTAGGTCTATTGCGATATTTTACAGAGTTGGAGATTTATTAACTGATAAGAAACTTGATTTGTTGTATAATATATTTATTGTGCCACACTTAATTTATGGTGTTAGCGTTTGGGGTACGGCGTGTAAATCAATTACAATGCCTATTTTTATATTGCAGAAAAGAGTTGTTAGAATTATCACCAGAAAGAATTTCCATCATCCTTCAAGCATGTTGTTTTATCGAATGAAACTGTTAAAGTTTTATGATTTAGTTGATTATAATATTTTGTTAAGAACGAATAGTTACAATCTTAAGGGGACAAATGTATTTGTGAAGCCACATTTTAGGACTATTTGGAGGGGAAGATCTCCCATAGTTCAAGGAATTGGGTTATGGAATGAATTGGAGTCAGATATTAAAGTGGCTCAATCAATGGTTGTATTCAAAAGAATGATTAAGTTTAAATGGTTAAAAACATATATTTAAATGAGTGGAATTTAGAAATTGCAAGAATCCTTTGGACTTTAACCCTTTGTGTCTGTATGTGGTCGTCCCCTGGCTGCATCCTCACCGTCCCTTCGATAGCTCAGTTGGTAGAGCGGAGGACTGTAGAGGTCAAGGACAGAGATCCTTAGGTCGCTGGTTCAAATCCGGCTCGAAGGAACTTTTAATATGTTTCTGTTGAAAACAAAATAAATCTCCATACAGCCTTGGTTCAAAGGTCAGCTTTGTCTCTGTATGTGGTCGCAATTTATCCTATTTTTGTTTTCAATCAGTCCCAGTTCAGCTTGATATGTTGCTGAAGCCAAAGTTGTCACACATTCTCCTCACTTTCTGACTGACACTAAATCCAGAAGGGTATGCGATCCCCATGATTTCCAGAATCCTTTGGACTTTAACCCTTTGTCTCTGTATGTGGTCGTCCCCTGGCTGAATCCTCACCGTCCCTTCGATAGCTCAGTTGGTAGAGCGGAGGACTGTAGAGGTCAAGGGCAGAGATCCTTAGGTCGCTGGTTCAAATCCGGCTCGAAGGAACTTTTAATATGTTTATGTTGAAAACAAAATAAATCTCCATACAGCCTTGGGTCAAAGGTCAGCTTTGTGTTCCCATTGGCGACCCACAGAGCGGCTCAAGATAATCGAATAACAATTCATTTACATAAGCATCATCACGAGACATGGCATCGCAAAAACTTTCCATCACCCCAGCTCCTTGGTCACAAATGAAGGTCAAATTTAAAACTAGGTCTTGCAATTGATGTACGATATTTTGTCGACGGGCGTATAATGTGCTGTATGCGGTGCTCTTTTTTGTATCGTGAAATAAATAGTAATATTTCCTTTCGACCTTGAGATAAAACAGCAGCTTGTATCACTTTGAACTATGAAAAAAATAAAAGAACATACTCATAACAAATTGCCCATTTGGGGAAAAACATTCTTGAACAATGCCTCATAAATTCATATTTACTATACGCCTGGGCACCCCAAATCCACAACGTTCACATTATATTCCTGCTAAGGTCATACAAGTTCTTTTTCTCCCATTATAGTCACAAAATGTTTCAATTTGATCCCAATTTATCCTTTTTTTGTTTTCAATCAGTCCCAGTTTTGCTTGATATGTTGCTGAACCCAACGTTGTCACACATTCTCCTAACATCAAAACAAAAAATATCTAGGTCTATTGCGATATTTTACAGAGTTAGAGATTTATTAACTGATAAGAAACTTGATTTGTTGTATAATATATTTATTGTGCCACACTTAATTTATGGTGTTAGCGTTTGGGGTACGGCGTGTAAATCAATTACAATGCCTATTTTTATATTGCAGAAAAGAGTTGTTAGAAGTATCACCAGAAAGAATTTCCATCATCCTTCAAGCATGTTGTTTTATCGAATGAAACTGTTAAAGTTTTATGATTTAGTTGATTATAATATTTTGTTAAGAACGAATAGTTACAATCTTAAGGGGACAAATGTATTTGTGAAGCCACATTTTAGGACTATTTGGAGGGGAAGATCTCCCATAGTTCAAGGAATTGGGTTATGGAATGAATTGGAGTCAGATATTAAAGTGGCTCAATCAATGGTTGTATTCAAAAGAATGATTAAGTGTGAATGGTTAAAAACATATATTTAAATGAGTGGAATTTAGAAATTGCAAGAATCCTTTGGACTTTAACCCTTTGTGTCTGTATGTGGTCGTCCCCTGGCTGCATCCTCACCGTCCCTTCGATAGCTCAGTTGGTAGAGCGGAGGACTGTAGAGGTCAAGGACAGAGATCCTTAGGTCGCTGGTTCAAATCCGGCTCGAAGGAACTTTTAATATGTTTCTGTTGAAAACAAAATAAATCTCCATACAGCCTTGGTTCAAAGGTCAGCTTTGTCTCTGTATGTGGTCGCAATTTATCCTATTTTTGTTTTCAATCAGTCCCAGTTTAGCTTTATATGTTGCTGAAGCCAAAGTTGTCACACATTCTCCTCACTTTCTGACTGACACTAAATCCAGAAAGGTATGCGATCCCCATGATTTCCAGAATCCTTTGGACTTTAACCCTTTGTCTGTGTATGTGGTCGTCCCCTGGCTGAATCCTCACCGTCCCTTCGATAGCTCAGTTGGTAGAGCGGAGGACTGTAGAGGTCAAGGACAGAGATCCTTAGGTCGCTGGTTCAAATCCGGCTCGAAGGAAGTTTTAATATATTTATGTTGAAAACAAGATAAATCTCCATACAGCCTTGGGTCAAAGGTCAGCTTTGTGTTCCCATTGGCGACCCACAGAGCGGCTCAAGATAATTGAATAACAATTCATTTACATAAGCATCATCACGAGACATAGCATCGCAAAAACTTTCCATCACCCCAGCTCCTTGGTCACAAATGAAGGTCAAATTTAAAACTAGGTCTTGCAATTGATTGTTGTACGATATTTTGTCGACGGGCGTATAATGTGCTGTATGCGCTGCTCTTTTTTGTATCGTGAAATAAATAGTAATATTTCCTTTCGACCTTGAGATAAAACAGCAGCTTGTATCACTTTGAACTATGAAAAAAATAAAAGAACATACTCATAACAAATTGCCCATTTGGGGAAAAACATTCTTGAACAATGCCTCATAAATTCATATTTACTATACGCCTGGGCACCCCAAAACCACAACGTTCACATTATATTCCTGCTAAGGTCATACAAGTTCTTTTTCTCCCATTATAGTCACAAAATGTTTCAATTTGATCCCAATTTATCCTTTTTTTGTTTTCAATCAGTCCCAGTTTTGCTTGATATGTTGCTGAACCCAACGTTGTCACACATTCTCCTAACATCAAAACAAAAATATCTAGGTCTATTGCGATATTTTACAGAGTTAGAGATTTATTAACTGATAAGAAACTTGATTTGTTGTATAATATATTTATTGTGCCACACTTAATTTATGGTGTTAGCGTTTGGGGTACGGCGTGTAAATCAATTACAATGCCTATTTTTATATTGCAGAAAAGAGTTGTTAGAAGTATCACCAGAAAGAATTTCCATCATCCTTCAAGCATGTTGTTTTATCGAATGAAACTGTTAAAGTTTTATGATTTAGTTGATTATAATATTTTGTTAAGAACGAATAGTTACAATCTTAAGGGGACAAATGTATTTGTGAAGCCACATTTTAGGACTATTTGGAGGGGAAGATCTCCCATAGTTCAAGGAATTGGGTTATGGAATGAATTGGAGTCAGATATTAAAGTGGCTCAATCAATGGTTGTATTCAAAAGAATGATTAAGTGTGAATGGTTAAAAACATATATTTAAATGAGTGGAATTTAGAAATTGCAAGAATCCTTTGGACTTTAACCCTTTGTGTCTGTATGTGGTCGTCCCCTGGCTGCATCCTCACCGTCCCTTCGATAGCTCAGTTGGTAGAGCAGAGGACTGTAGAGGTCAAGGACAGAGATCCTTAGGTCGCTGGTTCAAATCCGGCTCGAATGAACTTTTAATATGTTTCTGTTGAAAACAAAATAAATCTCCATACAGCCTTGGTTCAAAGGTCAGCTTTGTCTCTGTATGTGGTCGCAATTTATCCTATTTTTGTTTTCAATCAGTCCCAGTTCAGCTTGATATGTTGCTGAAGCCAAAGTTGTCACACATTCTCCTCACGTTCTGACTGACACTAAATCCAGAAGGGTATGCGATCCCCATGATTTCCAGAATCCTTTGGACTTTAACCCTTTGTCTCTGTATGTGGTCGTCCCCTGGCTGCATCCTCACCGTCCCTTCGATAGCTCAGTTGGTAGAGCGGAGGACTGTAGAGGTCAAGGACAGAGATCCTTAGGTCGCTGGTTCAAATCCGGCTCGAAGGAACTTTTAATATGTTTCTGTTGAAAACAAAATAAATCTCCATACAGCCTTGGTTCAAAGGTCAGCTTTGTCTCTGTATGTGGTCGCAATTTATCCTATTTTTGTTTTCAATCAGTCCCAGTTTAGCTTTATATGTTGCTGAAGCCAAAGTTGTCACACATTCTCCTCACTTTCTGACTGACACTAAATCCAGAAAGGTATGCGATCCCCATGATTTCCAGAATCCTTTGGACTTTAACCCTTTGTCTGTGTATGTGGTCGTCCCCTGGCTGAATCCTCACCGTCCCTTCGATAGCTCAGTTGGTAGAGCGGAGGACTGTAGAGGTCAAGGACAGAGATCCTTAGGTCGCTGGTTCAAATCCGGCTCGAAGGAAGTTTTAATATATTTATGTTGAAAACAAGATAAATCTCCATACAGCCTTGGGTCAAAGGTCAGCTTTGTGTTCCCATTGGCGACCCACAGAGCGGCTCAAGATAATTGAATAACAATTCATTTACATAAGCATCATCACGAGACATAGCATCGCAAAAACTTTCCATCACCCCAGCTCCTTGGTCACAAATGAAGGTCAAATTTAAAACTAGGTCTTGCAATTGATTGTTGTACGATATTTTGTCGACGGGCGTATAATGTGCTGTATGCGGTGCTCTTTTTTGTATCGTGAAATAAATAGTAATATTTCCTTTCGACCTTGAGATAAAACAGCAGCTTGTATCACTTTGAACTATGAAAAAAATAAAAGAACATACTCATAACAAATTGCCCATTTGGGGAAAAACATTCTTGAACAATGCCTCATAAATTCATATTTACTATACGCCTGGGCACCCCAAAACCACAACGTTCACATTATATTCCTGCTAAGGTCATACAAGTTCTTTTTCTCCCATTATAGTCACAAAATGTTTCAATTTGATCCCAATTTATCCTTTTTTTGTTTTCAATCAGTCCCAGTTTTGCTTGATATGTTGCTGAACCCAACGTTGTCACACATTCTCCTAACATCAAAACAAAAATATCTAGGTCTATTGCGATATTTTACAGAGTTGGAGATTTATTAACTGATAAGAAACTTGATTTGTTGTATAATATATTTATTGTGCCACACTTAATTTATGGTGTTAGCGTTTGGGGTACGGCGTGTAAATCAATTACAATGCCTATTTTTATATTGCAGAAAAGAGTTGTTAGAATTATCACCAGAAAGAATTTCCATCATCCTTCAAGCATGTTGTTTTATCGAATGAAACTGTTAAAGTTTTATGATTTAGTTGATTATAATATTTTGTTAAGAACGAATAGTTACAATCTTAAGGGGACAAATGTATTTGTGAAGCCACATTTTAGGACTATTTGGAGGGGAAGATCTCCCATAGTTCAAGGAATTGGGTTATGGAATGAATTGGAGTCAGATATTAAAGTGGCTCAATCAATGGTTGTATTCAAAAGAATGATTAAGTTTAAATGGTTAAAAACATATATTTAAATGAGTGGAATTTAGAAATTGCAAGAATCCTTTGGACTTTAACCCTTTGTGTCTGTATGTGGTCGTCCCCTGGCTGCATCCTCACCGTCCCTTCGATAGCTCAGTTGGTAGAGCGGAGGACTGTAGAGGTCAAGGACAGAGATCCTTAGGTCGCTGGTTCAAATCCGGCTCGAAGGAACTTTTAATATGTTTCTGTTGAAAACAAAATAAATCTCCATACAGCCTTGGTTCAAAGGTCAGCTTTGTCTCTGTATGTGGTCGCAATTTATCCTATTTTTGTTTTCAATCAGTCCCAGTTCAGCTTGATATGTTGCTGAAGCCAAAGTTGTCACACATTCTCCTCACTTTCTGACTGACACTAAATCCAGAAGGGTATGCGATCCCCATGATTTCCAGAATCCTTTGGACTTTAACCCTTTGTCTCTGTATGTGGTCGTCCCCTGGCTGAATCCTCACCGTCCCTTCGATAGCTCAGTTGGTAGAGCGGAGGACTGTAGAGGTCAAGGGCAGAGATCCTTAGGTCGCTGGTTCAAATCCGGCTCGAAGGAACTTTTAATATGTTTATGTTGAAAACAAAATAAATCTCCATACAGCCTTGGGTCAAAGGTCAGCTTTGTGTTCCCATTGGCGACCCACAGAGCGGCTCAAGATAATCGAATAACAATTCATTTACATAAGCATCATCACGAGACATGGCATCGCAAAAACTTTCCATCACCCCAGCTCCTTGGTCACAAATGAAGGTCAAATTTAAAACTAGGTCTTGCAATTGATTGTACGATATTTTGTCGACGGGCGTATAATGTGCTGTATGCGGTGCTCTTTTTTGTATCGTGAAATAAATAGTAATATTTCCTTTCGACCTTGAGATAAAACAGCAGCTTGTATCACTTTGAACTATGAAAAAAATAAAAGAACATACTCATAACAAATTGCCCATTTGGGGAAAAACATTCTTGAACAATGCCTCATAAATTCATATTTACTATACGCCTGGGCACCCCAAATCCACAACGTTCACATTATATTCCTGCTAAGGTCATACAAGTTCTTTTTCTCCCATTATAGTCACAAAATGTTTCAATTTGATCCCAATTTATCCTTTTTTTGTTTTCAATCAGTCCCAGTTTTGCTTGATATGTTGCTGAACCCAACGTTGTCACACATTCTCCTAACATCAAAACAAAAAATATCTAGGTCTATTGCGATATTTTACAGAGTTAGAGATTTATTAACTGATAAGAAACTTGATTTGTTGTATAATATATTTATTGTGCCACACTTAATTTATGGTGTTAGCGTTTGGGGTACGGCGTGTAAATCAATTACAATGCCTATTTTTATATTGCAGAAAAGAGTTGTTAGAATTATCACCAGAAAGAATTTCCATCATCCTTCAAGCATGTTGTTTTATCGAATGAAACTGTTAAAGTTTTATGATTTAGTTGATTATAATATTTTGTTAAGAACGAATAGTTACAATCTTAAGGGGACAAATGTATTTGTGAAGCCACATTTTAGGACTATTTGGAGGGGAAGATCTCCCATAGTTCAAGGAATTGGGTTATGGAATGAATTGGAGTCAGATATTAAAGTGGCTCAATCAATGGTTGTATTCAAAAGAATGATTAAGTGTGAATGGTTAAAAACATATATTTAAATGAGTGGAATTTAGAAATTGCAAGAATCCTTTGGACTTTAACCCTTTGTGTCTGTATGTGGTCGTCCCCTGGCTGCATCCTCACCGTCCCTTCGATAGCTCAGTTGGTAGAGCGGAGGACTGTAGAGGTCAAGGACAGAGATCCTTAGGTCGCTGGTTCAAATCCGGCTCGAAGGAACTTTTAATATGTTTCTGTTGAAAACAAAATAAATCTCCATACAGCCTTGGTTCAAAGGTCAGCTTTGTCTCTGTATGTGGTCGCAATTTATCCTATTTTTGTTTTCAATCAGTCCCAGTTTAGCTTGATATGTTGCTGAAGCCAAAGTTGTCACACATTCTCCTCACTTTCTGACTGACACTAAATCCAGAAGGGTATGCGATCCCCATGATTTCCAGAATCCTTTGGACTTTAACCCTTTGTCTGTGTATGTGGTCGTCCCCTGGCTGAATCCTCACCGTCCCTTCGATAGCTCAGTTGGTAGAGCGGAGGACTGTAGAGGTCAAGGGCAGAGATCCTTAGGTCGCTGGTTCAAATCCGGCTCGAAGGAACTTTTAATATGTTTATGTTGAAAACAAAATAAATCTCCATACAGCCTTGGGTCAAAGGTCAGCTTTGTGTTCCCATTGGCGACCCACAGAGCGGCTCAAGATAATCGAATAACAATTCATTTACATAAGCATCATCACGAGACATGGCATCGCAAAAACTTTCCATCACCCCAGCTCCTTGGTCACAAATGAAGGTCAAATTTAAAACTAGGTCTTGCAATTGATTGTTGTACGATATTTTGTCGACGGGCGTATAATGTGCTGTATGCGGTGCTCTTTTTTGTATCGTGAAATAAATAGTAATATTTCCTTTCGACCTTGAGATAAAACAGCAGCTTGTATCACTTTGAACTATGAAAAAAATAAAAGAACATACTCATAACAAATTGCCCATTTGGGGAAAAACATTCTTGAACAATGCCTCATAAATTCATATTTACTATACGCCTGGGCACCCCAAATCCACAACGTTCACATTATATTCCTGCTAAGGTCATACAAGTTCTTTTTCTCCCATTATAGTCACAAAATGTTTCAATTTGATCCCAATTTATCCTTTTTTTGTTTTCAATCAGTCCCAGTTTTGCTTGATATGTTGCTGAACCCAACGTTGTCACACATTCTCCTAACATCAAAACAAAAAATATCTAGGTCTATTGCGATATTTTACAGAGTTAGAGATTTATTAACTGATAAGAAACTTGATTTGTTGTATAATATATTTATTGTGCCACACTTAATTTATGGTGTTAGCGTTTGGGGTACGGCGTGTAAATCAATTACAATGCCTATTTTTATATTGCAGAAAAGAGTTGTTAGAAGTATCACCAGAAAGAATTTCCATCATCCTTCAAGCATGTTGTTTTATCGAATGAAACTGTTAAAGTTTTATGATTTAGTTGATTATAATATTTTGTTAAGAACGAATAGTTACAATCTTAAGGGGACAAATGTATTTGTGAAGCCACATTTTAGGACTATTTGGAGGGGAAGATCTCCCATAGTTCAAGGAATTGGGTTATGGAATGAATTGGAGTCAGATATTAAAGTGGCTCAATCAATGGTTGTATTCAAAAGAATGATTAAGTGTGAATGGTTAAAAACATATATTTAAATGAGTGGAATTTAGAAATTGCAAGAATCCTTTGGACTTTAACCCTTTGTGTCTGTATGTGGTCGTCCCCTGGCTGCATCCTCACCGTCCCTTCGATAGCTCAGTTGGTAGAGCAGAGGACTGTAGAGGTCAAGGACAGAGATCCTTAGGTCGCTGGTTCAAATCCGGCTCGAATGAACTTTTAATATGTTTCTGTTGAAAACAAAATAAATCTCCATACAGCCTTGGTTCAAAGGTCAGCTTTGTCTCTGTATGTGGTCGCAATTTATCCTATTTTTGTTTTCAATCAGTCCCAGTTCAGCTTGATATGTTGCTGAAGCCAAAGTTGTCACACATTCTCCTCACGTTCTGACTGACACTAAATCCAGAAGGGTATGCGATCCCCATGATTTCCAGAATCCTTTGGACTTTAACCCTTTGTCTCTGTATGTGGTCGTCCCCTGGCTGAATCCTCACCGTCCCTTCGATAGCTCAGTTGGTAGAGCGGAGGACTGTAGAGGTCAAGGGCAGAGATCCTTAGGTCGCTGGTTCAAATCCGGCTCGAAGGAACTTTTAATATGTTTATGTTGAAAACAAAATAAATCTCCATACAGCCTTGGGTCAAAGGTCAGCTTTGTGTTCCCATTGGCGACCCACAGAGCGGCTCAAGATAATTGAATAACAATTCATTTACATAAGCATCATCACGAGACATAGCATCGCAAAAACTTTCCATCACCCCAGCTCCTTGGTCACAAATGAAGGTCAAATTTAAAACTAGGTCTTGCAATTGATTGTTGTACGATATTTTGTCGACGGGCGTATAATGTGCTGTATGCGCTGCTCTTTTTTGTATCGTGAAATAAATAGTAATATTTCCTTTCGACCTTGAGATAAAACAGCAGCTTGTATCACTTTGAACTATGAAAAAAATAAAAGAACATACTCGTAACAAATTGCCCATTTGGGGATAAACATTCTTGAACAATGCCTCATAAATTCATATTTACTATACACCTGGGCACCTCAAAACCACAACGTTCACATTATATTCCTGCTAAGGTCATACAAGTTCTTTTTCTCCCATTATAGTCACAAAATGTTTCAATTTGATCCCAATTTATCCTTTTTATGTTTTCAATCAGTCCCAGTTTTGCTTGATATGTTGCTGAACCCAACGTTGTCACACATTCTCCTAACATCAAAACAAAAATATCTAGGTCTATTGCGATATTTTACAGAGTTGGAGATTTATTAACTGATAAGAAACTTGATTTGTTGTATAATATATTTATTGTGCCACACTTAATTTATGGTGTTAGCGTTTGGGGTACGGCGTGTAAATCAATTACAATGCCTATTTTTATATTGCAGAAAAGAGTTGTTAGAAGTATCACCAGAAAGAATTTCCATCATCCTTCAAGCATGTTGTTTTATCGAATGAAACTGTTAAAGTTTTATGATTTAGTTGATTATAATATTTTGTTAAGAACGAATAGTTACAATCTTAAGGGGACAAATGTATTTGTGAAGCCACATTTTAGGACTATTTGGAGGGGAAGATCTCCCATAGTTCAAGGAATTGGGTTATGGAATGAATTGGAGTCAGATATTAAAGTGGCTCAATCAATGGTTGTATTCAAAAGAATGATTAAGTGTGAATGGTTAAAAACATATATTTAAATGAGTGGAATTTAGAAATTGCAAGAATCCTTTGGACTTTAACCCTTTGTGTCTGTATGTGGTCGTCCCCTGGCTGCATCCTCACCGTCCCTTCGATAGCTCAGTTGGTAGAGCGGAGGACTGTAGAGGTCAAGGACAGAGATCCTTAGGTCGCTGGTTCAAATCCGGCTCGAAGGAACTTTTAATATGTTTCTGTTGAAAACAAAATAAATCTCCATACAGCCTTGGTTCAAAGGTCAGCTTTGTCTCTGTATGTGGTCGCAATTTATCCTATTTTTGTTTTCAATCAGTCCCAGTTTAGCTTGATATGTTGCTGAAGCCAAAGTTGTCACACATTCTCCTCACTTTCTGACTGACACTAAATCCAGAAGGGTATGCGATCCCCATGATTTCCAGAATCCTTTGGACTTTAACCCTTTGTCTCTGTATGTGGTCGTCCCCTGGCTGAATCCTCACCGTCCCTTCGATAGCTCAGTTGGTAGAGCGGAGGACTGTAGAGGACAAGGGCAGAGATCCTTAGGTCGCTGGTTCAAATCCGGCTTGAAGGAACTTTTAATATGTTTATGTTGAAAACAAAATAAATCTCCATACAGCCTTGGGTCAAAGGTCAGCTTTGTGTTCCCATTGGCGACCCACAGAGCGGCTCAAGATAATTGAATAACAATTCATTTACATAAGCATCATCACGAGACATAGCATCGCAAAAACTTTCCATCACCCCAGCTCCTTGGTCACAAATGAAGGTCAAATTTAAAACTAGGTCTTGCAATTGATTGTTGTACGATATTTTGTCGACGGGCGTATAATGTGCTGTATGCGGTGCTCTTTTTTGTATCGTGAAATAAATAGTAATATTTCCTTTCGACCTTGAGATAAAACAGCAGCTTGTATCACTTTGAACTATGAAAAAAATAAAAGAACATACTCATAACAAATTGCCCATTTGGGGAAAAACATTCTTGAACAATGCCTCATAAATTCATATTTACTATACGCCTGGGCACCCCAAAACCACAACGTTCACATTATATTCCTGCTAAGGTCATACAAGTTCTTTTTCTCCCATTATAGTCACAAAATGTTTCAATTTGATCCCAATTTATCCTTTTTTTGTTTTCAATCAGTCCCAGTTTTGCTTGATATGTTGCTGAACCCAACGTTGTCACACATTCTCCTAACATCAAAACAAAAATATCTAGGTCTATTGCGATATTTTACAGAGTTAGAGATTTATTAACTGATAAGAAACTTGATTCGTTGTATAATATATTTATTTTGCCACACTTAATTTATGGTGTTAGCGTTTGGGGTACGGCGTGTAAATCAATTACAATGCCTATTTTTATATTGCAGAAAAGAGTTGTTAGAATTATCACCAGAAAGAATTTCCATCATCCTTCAAGCATGTTGTTTTATCGAATGAAACTGTTAAAGTTTTATGATTTAGTTGATTATAATATTTTGTTAAGAACGAATAGTTACAATCTTAAGGGGACAAATGTATTTGTGAAGCCACATTTTAGGACTATTTGGAGGGGAAGATCTCCCATAGTTCAAGGAATTGGGTTATGGAATGAATTGGAGTCAGATATTAAAGTGGCTCAATCAATGGTTGTATTCAAAAGAATGATTAAGTGTGAATGGTTAAAAACATATATTTAAATGAGTGGAATTTAGAAATTGCAAGAATCCTTTGGACTTTAACCCTTTGTGTCTGTATGTGGTCGTCCCCTGGCTGCATCCTCACCGTCCCTTCGATAGCTCAGTTGGTAGAGCGGAGGACTGTAGAGGTCAAGGACAGAGATCCTTAGGTCGCTGGTTCAAATCCGGCTCGAAGGAACTTTTAATATGTTTCTGTTGAAAACAAAATAAATCTCCATACAGCCTTGGTTCAAAGGTCAGCTTTGTCTCTGTATGTGGTCGCAATTTATCCTATTTTTGTTTTCAATCAGTCCCAGTTTAGCTTTATATGTTGCTGAAGCCAAAGTTGTCACACATTCTCCTCACTTTCTGACTGACACTAAATCCAGAAAGGTATGCGATCCCCATGATTTCCAGAATCCTTTGGACTTTAACCCTTTGTCTGTGTATGTGGTCGTCCCCTGGCTGAATCCTCACCGTCCCTTCGATAGCTCAGTTGGTAGAGCGGAGGACTGTAGAGGTCAAGGACAGAGATCCTTAGGTCGCTGGTTCAAATCCGGCTCGAAGGAAGTTTTAATATATTTATGTTGAAAACAAGATAAATCTCCATACAGCCTTGGGTCAAAGGTCAGCTTTGTGTTCCCATTGGCGACCCACAGAGCGGCTCAAGATAATTGAATAACAATTCATTTACATAAGCATCATCACGAGACATAGCATCGCAAAAACTTTCCATCACCCCAGCTCCTTGGTCACAAATGAAGGTCAAATTTAAAACTAGGTCTTGCAATTGATTGTTGTACGATATTTTGTCGACGGGCGTATAATGTGCTGTATGCGGTGCTCTTTTTTGTATCGTGAAATAAATAGTAATATTTCCTTTCGACCTTGAGATAAAACAGCAGCTTGTATCACTTTGAACTATGAAAAAAATAAAAGAACATACTCATAACAAATTGCCCATTTGGGGAAAAACATTCTTGAACAATGCCTCATAAATTCATATTTACTATACGCCTGGGCACCCCAAAACCACAACGTTCACATTATATTCCTGCTAAGGTCATACAAGTTCTTTTTCTCCCATTATAGTCACAAAATGTTTCAATTTGATCCCAATTTATCCTTTTTTTGTTTTCAATCAGTCCCAGTTTTGCTTGATATGTTGCTGAACCCAACGTTGTCACACATTCTCCTAACATCAAAACAAAAATATCTAGGTCTATTGCGATATTTTACAGAGTTAGAGATTTATTAACTGATAAGAAACTTGATTCGTTGTATAATATATTTATTTTGCCACACTTAATTTATGGTGTTAGCGTTTGGGGTACGGCGTGTAAATCAATTACAATGCCTATTTTTATATTGCAGAAAAGAGTTGTTAGAATTATCACCAGAAAGAATTTCCATCATCCTTCAAGCATGTTGTTTTATCGAATGAAACTGTTATAAAGTTTTATGATTTAGTTGATTATAATATTTTGTTAAGAACGAATAGTTACAATCTTAAGGGGACAAATGTATTTGTGAAGCCACATTTTAGGACTATTTGGAGGGGAAGATCTCCCATAGTTCAAGGAATTGGGTTATGGAATGAATTGGAGTCAGATATTAAAGCTTCAGTATGTAGCTTTTTTTATGAACATATTTCTTCACTCTGTCACTACCTCCTGACAGACTGATGTTAGCCAGGTAATCTCTGAAAAAAAAATATATATATATTGTCCCCTTGCTTCTCCAGGTGGTAAATAAGCATTTCTAAAAAGAAAAGGTGACCCACCATTTTCCAGCCAATAAAAACAGAGTTTGTAACCAGCCAATAAAAACAGAGCTTGAATTTGAATCAGCCAATAAAAACAGAGCTTGAATTTGAAATTTAACAGACCACAAGGGGGCAGAGCGGGATCAGAATGCTTTGCCTGTTGAAAATATTTCTAAGTTCTGCAGTTCTACAGAAACTGCATACTGTACCTTTAAAGTGGTTCAATCAATGGTTGTATTCAAAAGAATGATTAAGTTTAAATGGTTAAAAACATATATTTAAATGAGTGGAATTTAGAAATTGCAAGAATCCTTTGGACTTTAACCCTTTGTGTCTGTATGTGGTCGTCCCCTGGCTGCATCCTCACCGTCCCTTCGATAGCTCAGTTGGTAGAGCGGAGGACTGTAGAGGTCAAGGACAGAGATCCTTAGGTCGCTGGTTCAAATCCGGCTCGAAGGAACTTTTAATATGTTTCTGTTGAAAACAAAATAAATCTCCATACAGCCTTGGGTCAAAGGTCAGCTTTGTCTCTGTATGTGGTCGCAATTTATCCTATTTTTGTTTTCAATCAGTCCCAGTTCAGCTTGATATGTTGCTGAAGCCAAAGTTGTCACACATTCTCCTCACTTTCTGACTGACACTAAATCCAGAAGGGTATGCGATCCCCATGATTTCCAGAATCCTTTGGACTTTAACCCTTTGTCTCTGTATGTGGTCGTCCCCTGGCTGAATCCTCACCGTCCCTTCGATAGCTCAGTTGGTAGAGCGGAGGACTGTAGAGGTCAAGGGCAGAGATCCTTAGGTCGCTGGTTCAAATCCGGCTCGAAGGAACTTTTAATATGTTTATGTTGAAAACAAAATAAATCTCCATACAGCCTTGGGTCAAAGGTCAGCTTTGTGTTCCCATTGGCGACCCACAGAGCGGCTCAAGATAATCGAATAACAATTCATTTACATAAGCATCATCACGAGACATGGCATCGCAAAAACTTTCCATCACCCCAGCTCCTTGGTCACAAATGAAGGTCAAATTTAAAACTAGGTCTTGCAATTGATGTACGATATTTTGTCGACGGGCGTATAATGTGCTGTATGCGGTGCTCTTTTTTGTATCGTGAAATAAATAGTAATATTTCCTTTCGACCTTGAGATAAAACAGCAGCTTGTATCACTTTGAACTATGAAAAAAATAAAAGAACATACTCATAACAAATTGCCCATTTGGGGAAAAACATTCTTGAACAATGCCTCATAAATTCATATTTACTATACGCCTGGGCACCCCAAAACCACAACGTTCACATTATATTCCTGCTAAGGTCATACAAGTTCTTTTTCTCCCATTATAGTCACAAAATGTTTCAATTTGATCCCAATTTATCCTTTTTTTGTTTTCAATCAGTCCCAGTTTTGCTTGATATGTTGCTGAACCCAACGTTGTCACACATTCTCCTAACATCAAAACAAAAAATATCTAGGTCTATTGCGATATTTTACAGAGTTAGAGATTTATTAACTGATAAGAAACTTGATTTGTTGTATAATATATTTATTGTGCCACACTTAATTTATGGTGTTAGCGTTTGGGGTACGGCGTGTAAATCAATTACAATGCCTATTTTTATATTGCAGAAAAGAGTTGTTAGAAGTATCACCAGAAAGAATTTCCATCATCCTTCAAGCATGTTGTTTTATCGAATGAAACTGTTAAAGTTTTATGATTTAGTTGATTATAATATTTTGTTAAGAACGAATAGTTACAATCTTAAGGGGACAAATGTATTTGTGAAGCCACATTTTAGGACTATTTGGAGGGGAAGATCTCCCATAGTTCAAGGAATTGGGTTATGGAATGAATTGGAGTCAGATATTAAAGTGGCTCAATCAATGGTTGTATTCAAAAGAATGATTAAGTGTGAATGGTTAAAAACATATATTTAAATGAGTGGAATTTAGAAATTGCAAGAATCCTTTGGACTTTAACCCTTTGTGTCTGTATGTGGTCGTCCCCTGGCTGCATCCTCACCGTCCCTTCGATAGCTCAGTTGGTAGAGCGGAGGACTGTAGAGGTCAAGGACAGAGATCCTTAGGTCGCTGGTTCAAATCCGGCTCGAAGGAACTTTTAATATGTTTCTGTTGAAAACAAAATAAATCTCCATACAGCCTTGGTTCAAAGGTCAGCTTTGTCTCTGTATGTGGTCGCAATTTATCCTATTTTTGTTTTCAATCAGTCCCAGTTCAGCTTGATATGTTGCTGAAGCCAAAGTTGTCACACATTCTCCTCACGTTCTGACTGACACTAAATCCAGAAGGGTATGCGATCCCCATGATTTCCAGAATCCTTTGGACTTTAACCCTTTGTCTCTGTATGTGGTCGTCCCCTGGCTGAATCCTCACCGTCCCTTCGATAGCTCAGTTGGTAGAGCGGAGGACTGTAGAGGACAAGGGCAGAGATCCTTAGGTCGCTGGTTCAAATCCGGCTCGAAGGAAGTTTTAATATATTTATGTTGAAAACAAGATAAATCTCCATACAGCCTTGGGTCAAAGGTCAGCTTTGTGTTCCCATTGGCGACCCACAGAGCGGCTCAAGATAATTGAATAACAATTCATTTACATAAGCATCATCACGAGACATAGCATCGCAAAAACTTTCCATCACCCCAGCTCCTTGGTCACAAATGAAGGTCAAATTTAAAACTAGGTCTTGCAATTGATTGTTGTACGATATTTTGTCGACGGGCGTATAATGTGCTGTATGCGGTGCTCTTTTTTGTATCGTGAAATAAATAGTAATATTTCCTTTCGACCTTGAGATAAAACAGCAGCTTGTATCACTTTGAACTATGAAAAAAATAAAAGAACATACTCATAACAAATTGCCCATTTGGGGAAAAACATTCTTGAACAATGCCTCATAAATTCATATTTACTATACGCCTGGGCACCCCAAATCCACAACGTTCACATTATATTCCTGCTAAGGTCATACAAGTTCTTTTTCTCCCATTATAGTCACAAAATGTTTCAATTTGATCCCAATTTATCCTTTTTTTGTTTTCAATCAGTCCCAGTTTTGCTTGATATGTTGCTGAACCCAACGTTGTCACACATTCTCCTAACATCAAAACAAAAAATATCTAGGTCTATTGCGATATTTTACAGAGTTAGAGATTTATTAACTGATAAGAAACTTGATTTGTTGTATAATATATTTATTGTGCCACACTTAATTTATGGTGTTAGCGTTTGGGGTACGGCGTGTAAATCAATTACAATGCCTATTTTTATATTGCAGAAAAGAGTTGTTAGAATTATCACCAGAAAGAATTTCCATCATCCTTCAAGCATGTTGTTTTATCGAATGAAACTGTTAAAGTTTTATGATTTAGTTGATTATAATATTTTGTTAAGAACGAATAGTTACAATCTTAAGGGGACAAATGTATTTGTGAAGCCACATTTTAGGACTATTTGGAGGGGAAGATCTCCCATAGTTCAAGGAATTGGGTTATGGAATGAATTGGAGTCAGACATTAAAGTGGCTCAATCAATGGTTGTATTCAAAAGAATGATTAAGTTTAAATGGTTAAAAACATATATTTAAATGAGTGGAATTTAGAAATTGCAAGAATCCTTTGGACTTTAACCCTTTGTGTCTGTATGTGGTCGTCCCCTGGCTGCATCCTCACCGTCCCTTCGATAGCTCAGTTGGTAGAGCGGAGGACTGTAGAGGTCAAGGACAGAGATCCTTAGGTCGCTGGTTCAAATCCGGCTCGAAGGAACTTTTAATATGTTTATGATGAAAACAAAATAAATCTCCATACAGCCTTGGGTCAAAGGTCAGCTTTGTGTTCCCATTGGCGACCCACAGAGCGGCTCAAGATAATTGAATAACAATTCATTTACATAAGCATCATCACGAGACATAGCATCGCAAAAACTTTCCATCACCCCAGCTCCTTGGTCACAAATGAAGGTCAAATTTAAAACTAGGTCTTGCAATTGATTGTTGTACGATATTTTGTCGACGGGCGTATAATGTGCTGTATGCGCTGCTCTTTTTTGTATCGTGAAATAAATAGTAATATTTCCTTTCGACCTTGAGATAAAACAGCAGCTTGTATCACTTTGAACTATGAAAAAAATAAAAGAACATACTCATAACAAATTGCCCATTTGGGGAAAAACATTCTTGAACAATGCCTCATAAATTCATATTTACTATACGCCTGGGCACCTCAAAACCACAATGTTCACATTATATTCCTGCCACCAGATGAAGTGCACCTCAGAGTGACCGCAGCAGAAGTGAGAGGTAGTCCCAGAAGGATCAACCCTCATAAAGCAACTGGACCGGACAACATCCCCGGGAAAGTTCAGAAGGAATGTGCGGATCAGCTCTGTGAGGTGCTGGCTG
>JBBPBX010012594.1:0-11925 GCA_038048925.1 Garcialebias charrua
TTATATCTAAGGCCTCCATTGCAAAACATGCACATAAAAATCCACACAGTTACACTGCCATAGTGTGTTGCCCTTGACTGGTGACAGGTGCTGGGAGAGGCAAGGAGAAAACACAGCAGAATATATATAAGGTCTGTCACTGCACTCATGTCGTTAAAACGTGAAGTGCAGGATCCATTTATGAGCATTAATTATTGGTGTTTTCCACCATGCCCTTTAAAATGCTTGTTCTTGATGTGACTGCAGCACCGGATGTGATGAAACTCTGCCAGATAAATTTTAATTTAAAGTAATTGCAGTGTGTCAGGTGCAGGGTTGGTTATTAGAATGCCACATTCACCACTGCTCTGGATCTGCAGAAACTCCCTCTGCTTAATTCATGGACTGCACTACTGTAGTCTGTCTTGTAGACTGCACTGGGACTTATTGTGCATTGTCTGTCTTTCCATCTGGAAGAGGGATTTTTCGATTTCACTGCTGGGACCTGCAGCTACAGACGCCAGATGATCTGGGATAATTCAAAACCCAGCTGGTTGATTCCTCTGGAGTGAGCAGCTGAGCCATGGGAACATGGCTACAGCCCATACAGTCCACCATCTGCTGTCCTGGAGGGGGCCACTTCAGAGAGCTGGCCTGGATGCAGTATGAGTCCAGTGCAATGACCAGCCTGCCCTGCCAGCCATGTGACCTCATCTGAAGTTCTTGGGCCTACCCTTCTGTGGCGTGAGGCCAGCCGCACCATTGGGATCACAGCTGAAAATAGACCATTGATTCATCACAGTAGCTTATTAATGGTTTTGTGCCACATTAGCCTGGCCCTCGCCTTCCTGCACAGCTCCGCTCAATTCTCATTTCCCTTCACTGCACAGTCTGGGATTCCTCCCATAGACAACAATTTCTCCGGCCGATTTTTGACCGGACCAATCAGAGAGCAGAAGGCGGAGTTTTGAACGACGTCGACTGACGTCGTCATTCAAAATGGCTGCCGCCACGAAGGAATTTTCAATAAAACAAGGTAAAAAACTATTATTTCTCTGCTGAGAAAAAATATATTTCTTAGCTGACGTTATATCAGAAGTGTTCCTGAGCAATCAGAGAGCAGAAGGCGGAGTTTTGAACGATGTCGACTGACGTCGTCATTCAAAATGGCTGCCGCCACGAAGGAATTTTCATCAAAACAAGGTAAAAAACTATTATTTCTCTGCTGATAAAAAATATATTTCTTAGCTGACGTTATATCAGAAGTGTTCCTGAGCTTAACAGTTCCTAAATCAATTCACGAAATGGTCAAATCTGCTGGATTTAAATAGTTTCGGTTTGACATTTTCCAAACAGCCTCGGGTGCGCTACGAAAATAAATGATAAAAAATCGAATTTTATCTCAAATGTTTTATCTAGGCCAACAGTCAGTAAATTAGAGCCATATAATTACACACTGGTGGCAGAAAAAATATCCACCGAGTGGTTTCTGAGCAATTTATCTGATAGCCTGGACCTCGCCAGGCTAAACTAACAAAACTCCGCCTTCTGTTCTCTGATTGGTCCATTCAAAAATCTCCAGGAGAAATCGTTTTCAATGGGAGGAACGCCAGACCTAGTCCAAAGCGAAGTGAAGGACAAGGGTCTGGTTTCAACCAGGCTAGTGCCACATAAGCACTTCTCTAAACTTTGGAATTTGTTTCATAGTAACCTAGAGAGACAGCTGACATTTCCCTGAAGGCAATATTCAATCTAAAAATTGTTAGCTTCCATAGAACATGTTAAACCCATCAGAAGACGCCTGTGATCCAAATAAACATAAATGGCAATATGGATCCATTTAGCAGCAGCTGCACACCAAACCGTTCAGTCCTTACTTTAAGGTTTACACAAGTAAAAACACAGCAGGCCCACTTGTACTTCCTAGGTGCATTGAAGAAAAGCATTTACTTTTGTTACCCCAAGACAAATGAGCCGACTGTCAGGATCATCAGTAACTCATCAGGTTTCAGTGGTTCCAGCCCTGTCTAGATCTAAAAAAAAAGTTAAGTCAGGTCCTCGGACGGGTTCAAAAAACAAAAAAAATTGTAGAAACATTTCATCTTTCATCCAAAAGACTTCTTCAGTCTGAAGACATGTTTTTCATTATGGTGTAGTTGAACACAGTACGCACTATTCCAATGTAATTTTGAGCTATACTTAATACGTCTTTGTATTCTTTAAGACCATATTTAAATTGTTTTAAATGATACTTAATAAAGCTGCCAAGATACAAAACACAATTTATGCTTTGATATACTTTTTTGAACACTCATTTTCATTGACTTTAGTATAGTTCATTACAGATATGATAGGAAAATATGATCAAAATCAGAAAATTATTCCCATGCTAAACATTCCAATATTTTCTGTCATTTTGAGTTCAAGTCATAGCAAACAGGAACATGCTTCAATATGTTCTCTATGTCTCATTATACAATGGGATTTCTGAAGACTTTTTTCTATGAGACAGGATGTGACCTTTCCCCTTCAAACCCCATTCTGGGAGTGAAGAAGATCCTGCCCCATCACTTCAGCTCGTCCTGATGAGCTGTCTGCTTGAAAGATCAGTCAGCCCACTGACGTCAACTGCCTCAGGAAATAAGACTAAGGGGAAGCCGGCGGATAACATCACCTTTCTCTCCTGGATAGATATTGTGTTTTTTTAATCTCTGTCTTGCTGAGGCTATGTTAAAAGATGCAGCATTTTGACTGGTGAGGTCCAGCTACGGCTAAAGATAAACATAAAAAAAGATCCATACACATTACCAGCCCATAGGAGCCTGAGATGGGTTAGAGGTAGGGCAGTCAACTGGGGACAAGAAAGTCACGGTTCAACTTCCAGCCATTCTCACATGTCATGGTGTCTCTGAGCAAGACACCTAATCCATAATTGCTTCCCGGGTGGTTACATAGCTGCCCACTGTTCCACCTGGGTGTATCCCGGGTGTGATGGGCTAAATGCAGAAAACTAATTTTGCCATTGTCTGGGAACATACAATGATGACAATCTAATGCCCCTTTTCCACCGGTCGGCTCGGGTCGGATGTTACGTCATATGTGCGTCGCAGAGACCCCCTTTCATCCTTTCCCACCGGCTATTCCGAGCGGAGCCGCGCGAGATTTCCTGAGATTTTCGGGCTGCTTTCAGAGGTGTACTGAAGCGAGCTCACCCGCTCCGGAAGGAGGGAGGAGGAGACGAGAGCTGTTTTTACGGAAGCGAGGGAAGCTACCACGGCAGGACTTTTACATGAATAACACGGTAAAAACAATTGTTATTTTTTAAATTTATAGCAAAGATGGGTCTTCAGCTGAACGTGTCCTTAATAAAATCACGTACTGCTCAAAACTGCACGATTTTAAAAAGTAGTTTCGCCACGAGTAACACGCGGCGCGCGGGCGGCTTTATGTCTTTAAATGTAGCTCAATGAACAGATATAAAATATATTTCATAGCTGACTTTAATAGTACGAGGGCTCCTGAGCTTAACCACGCTTTAATATTGTCACGTATGGTCAAATGTGCTGCATTTAAAGTAGTTTCGCTTTGACTTTTTCCAAAACCTGTGTTTGCACAACGAAAATAAATTATAAAAATTCGAATTTTATTTCAAATAACTCCAACAGGATACATTTCGTGTATGAATATGTTGTGATCACACTAGATTTTTTTGAAAAATATCAGCTTTGTGGTTTTTGATAGAATTGATAATATGTGAAACAAAGTAGAAAATAATGGACGTAGGTTGACACATTTATGTCTATAAAACATTGAATTTTATTTCAAATAACTCCAACAGGATACATTTCGTATATGAACATGATGTGATCACACTAGATTTTTTTGAAAAATATCAGCTTTGTGGTTTTTGATAGAATTGATAATATGTGAAACAAAGTAGAAAATAATGGACGTAGGTTGACACATTTATGTCTATAAAACATTGAATTTTATTTCAAATAACTCCAACAGGATACATTTCGTATATGAACATGATGTGATCACACTAGATTTTTTTGAAAAATATCAGCTTTGTGGTTTTTGATAGAATTGATAATATGTGAAACAAAGTAGAAAATAATGGACGTAGGTTGACACATTTATGTCTATAAAACATTGAATTTTATTTCAAATAACTCCAACAGGATACATTTCGTATATGAACATGTTGTGATCACACTAGATTTTTTTGAAAAATATCAGCTTTGTGGTTTTTGATAGAATTGATAATATGTGAAACAAAGTCTTTATTGTGTTCTTCTTCTAGTGGTGGCTAGTACTGTAGTAAATAGCTTGAGGAACACTACTGCCACCATGTGGTAAGACGAGTAGGATTCTGGACCCCGCCCACAGAAGGGGTACAAAAAAGCTGTGGAAACAGAACATAGATGTGACCCGACCCGAACTGAGCCGACCTGAGCCGATCCAACCCGAGCCGAGCCGAGCGGTGGAAAAGAGGCATAAGACTTCCCATAAATGTCATATAGTGTTGCTCAGAATATCATTTTATAGGCATTAATTCAATTTTAAATTAGATCCACAAGCAGCCTAAGAGGAAATAATTGTGGGATTAAATAGCCTGTCCTTCATCTCATAGTGATCAGAAGTTGGAAATGATGTAAATAAGAGGAATTGCTTTTTCATGAAAATGCAGTGTGAATGCTGAGTGTTAGCTGACTTTGCTGACACGTGGTAAAATAAATTAACTGAAATGTTAATCTTGAAACAATAAAAACAGCTAAAATTAGAAAAACAATAAAAACAATCAGCTAAACCTTTGCCAAAAGGTTCAATTTAATTAAACCATTGCTAAATTTTTTAAACTTTTTTTTAAAAAGAAATCTAAAATTAGATTTTCTTTTAGATAAAAACAGTAGCTAAAAATTAAATAAACAAAACCGTAACTAAGATAACATTTGTGGAACATTAAATGAAATTAAATGTTGTAAAAATGCAGTCAAAATGTAAAATAAGTCAAACAGTAGCTAAAAACAAAATGTTTCTAAATATCACCAAACCGTGAAATGTACCTAAACATTTGGTTAATGCTAAAACTGGCAAAACTTTAGCTAAAATTCAAAACTAGTAAAATTGTATCAAAAGGTTAAAATTAGCTAGACAATAGCAAAAACAAAAACTGGCAAGACAAAATGTAGCAGGTATGCTGAAGTAGATTAAAGAGAATGTTTCTGAAGGGGTTGAAAAGATATCTGTATACTTACCGGCAGGGGTGAAAGTAGTTTTAAATTCTTGGGGGTACTATAACAACAGTAGCCTGGTTAAAACCACACCCTGTCCTACACTTTGCTTCAGACTAGGGTCTGGCATTCCTCCCATTGAAAACGATTTCTCCTGGAGATTTTTGAATGGACCAATCAGAGAACAGAAGGCGGAGTTTTGTTAGTTTAGCCTGGCGAGGTCCAGGCTATCAGATAAATTGCTCAGAAACCACTCGGTGGATATTTTTTCTGCCACCAGTGTGTAATTATATGGCTCTAATTTACTGACTGTTGGCCTAGATAAAACATTTGAGATAAAATTCGATTTTTTATCATTTATTTTCGTAGCGCACCCGAGGCTGTTTGGAAAATGTCAAACCGAAACTATTTAAATCCAGCAGATTTGACCATTTCGTGAATTGATTTAGGAACTGTTAAGCTCAGGAACACTTCTGATATAACGTCAGCTAAGAAATATATTTTTTATCAGCAGAGAAATAATAGTTTTTTACCTTGTTTTGATGAAAATTCCTTCGTGGCGGCAGCCATTTTGAATGACGACGTCAGTCGACATCGTTCAAAACTCCGCCTTCTGCTCTCTGATTGCTCAGGAACACTTCTGATATAACGTCAGCTAAGAAATATATTTTTCTCAGCAGAGAAATAATAGTTTTTTACCTTGTTTTATTGAAAATTCCTTCGTGGCGGCAGCCATTTTGAATGACGACGTCAGTCGACGTCGTTCAAAACTCCGCCTTCTGTTCTCTGATTGGTCCGAACAAAAATCTACCGGAGAAATCCTTGTGGATGGGGGAAGTCCCAGACTGTGAAGTGAAGGGAAATGAGAATTGAGCGGAGCTGTGCAGGAAGGCGAGGGCCAGGCTAAAACTATACTAACAATAATAAAAATCTTAATAAATACAATAACAGTCAGAACCAGAACAATAAGCTGCAACAGACTGTTTACAATCTAACTAGTCAAGTTTAAATTGTTTGTCCAAAAAGACCAACTTGTCCACATTTTCTGCCAAAAGCACACATCTAGTTCCAGTGAATATCTCCAGCGGTGGATAAAATCATCTCAATAACAGTATCAGCAGTGTGGCTGTATTTGTCCTCATTACTTACAACCTCTTCTTGGACCTGCTCCCCCAGGTGGGACCCTGGAAGAGGACCAGACTTAGCTTTTTTAGATTTTTCTACCTGGATTATTGAGCATGCATCAGGGTGTCCCTGGAAAAGTTCAGAGTTCAGTCACACACTTCTACTGGAGGTGGTGGATTTCCCTGAAGAGGAAGAAGTCAACTGCTAACTGTCCCAGACTGGAAATAAAACACAAAAAAGTAAAAATATAAAAAAAGAGTTAATAAGATTATAACTTTAAATTTAAAAAAGTTATATACCGGTAGATAAAAATATTAATAAAACAACAATACCTCTTCTTGAACGTTTGTTATGAGGTGGTTAAATCGCTCAGTCATCATCATCATGGCAGGGCTTTAATAAGCTCCAGGGCATGTTGACAACATCAGTTTTAGTTGTTTCATAAAGTGATGAACTTTTTTACTTTTGGTTCTGGAGCGGAGCTTCAAAACAGTCGGAAGTGTTGACATGATGGATGTTGTAGCGGAGCTCACGAACTTTAAAGCCTGCTGTGCACATATCAACAACATTCAGTCCAGAGCTTTAAAAACTTCTACAGCTTGTGTTATTGTGCTGGACAGATCTGATTTACATGATGAAGTAGTTTTAATGCTGCTGTTTGCAACAAGATGCTTTTCTTGCTTTTAGAAGAGACAATCACATTGGGATGACGTTGTTTCAATTCCGTTACCAAGTTAGACGTGTTGAAAAAAATAACCGTGTTGCAGCTGCAGATCCAATCTTGTTGGTTCTCTGGTGGCGGAGCGTTCCGCTTCTCTGCATGTCTGCACCAAACGTCCACACACAGCTTTGGACTTGCGCTCGTCTTTAACGTTCCTAAACATGAGACCGCAGCGAGAAGCTAACCTGCTAATGCTGCGCGTTCGTCAAGATAATAGCGCCGTGCTGAAACACGCCTAGGAATTTTTACTTCCGCGGCGCATATATCCCCCGTTAAAAATGTTTAATGAGTGAAAAAATAACCGAAACGGTACGCAGGTGGATCGAACCGAACGTGACGCACCGAAACGGTTCGGTACACCCACGTGTACTGTTACATGCCTAATAAAAACTGGTTGCTGTGCTGTCAAGTTTAAAAGAAGCAAATTGTTGCGCTTTGATGATAATAATTTATATACCGTATTTTTCAGCCCATATGCCGTTTTTTGTGTGCATAATTTGCATGCCCTGTGACTTATACGCCGAAGCGACATATTTATGGATTTTTTTCCCATATTTATAAACCAATTTTTGACTGAGATATGACCGTTTCCATTAATTGACTGAAAATATTGAACACTACCATTTTCAGCCACTAGATGGCAGTCGGCATGCCGTTGTATCATGTAATAAGTAAAAGTGGCTATTAATGACTCAATCGGCTTGCCGTAGCCTGCCGCCGCCATCTTCCAACCGAATCAGTTTAATTTTGCTGTGCCGCCCCGTTGAAATGCAGCTGATCTCACCGTCAAAGTGCATTTATTAAGCAAAAGTTAGACTGAGACACACATTTAATATAATTTCTAGCAAAAAAAAAAAGTTTTTAATTGTTAATCTTGTTAAATTCTTGTTAAAGTCCTCCCGTGCACGTTCCTGCAGCTGCCATTTGGTTACCCATCGATTTTTGTCACAACACTGACCCACATTTCCGGGTTGTCAGTGGTGACGCGTAACAAATGCGTCACGTCTGCGATGACGCATAATAGATGCGATGAAGCGACATATTTATGGATTTTTCCAGTTTGTTACTAGACATATTTGGACTGATGCGACTTAAAAACGGAGCGACGTGTACGGCGGAAAATGCAGTAATTGACTGTTGACATTTTCCTTAAACGTATTTGATTACAAGTTGTTTTTCATGCTCTCACCTGTGCCTTTTGTCCAGGCATCCTCGGGCTCTGAATTCACCTGCATTCCCACAATCCAACCCTCATCTCAAGGTCAAAACAGACACATGGGTCAGCGCTCGCCACGGAGACCTGTCTGAGTGGGGCCCCTATACAGGTTTGTTTGGGGTTTTATTCTTTTTTCTTTCTATGTAAATATTGAGAAAATGTGAAAAATGGCCCGTTTGCCCTTTATCCCCAGGTTTTAGCTCAGAAGAAGATGTTTCGGCACTGAAAAACAGAAAGAAGACTCGTATGAATCAGCCTCACCTGCGTTTTGAAATCACCAGCGAGGATGGCTTTAGCGTTAAGGCTAACAGTATAGAGGGTAGGAGGTGTTTCGTTACTTTATAAATTGTCGTGTTTGCCTAATGTTCAAATAAAAAAAAAACGTATCTAATGCAAAAAAAAGAGCTGTGTGTGTCTCACCATACTCCGTTCTCTCTTCTTCAGTTGCCTGGCGTGCTGTGATTGACGGCGTGCTTGAAGCCCGAGCAGACTTCCACCTCAAGCAGCTTCCTCTGGGCGTGATGAGCGGCCCGCGGATGCTTGGCGTCCTCCACGATGCCGTCATCTTCCTGCTGGAGCAGCTGGAAGGCGCCACTCACTGCAGACAGCACCGCTTCCGCTTCCACCGCTGCGATGACGTCGAGGAGGAGCTGCCTCTCAACCCGAGCGGCTGCGCACGAACAGAAGTCTACACACGGTGCGGACACAATTTCTGCTTTTAAAAGCACGTGAATACTTTAAAGGTGCACTCTGCAGTTTTTGTAGAACGCAGCACTTAGAAAAAATTTCAACAGGGAAAGCATTCTGATCCCTCCCCCTCAGAGCCATATATGGTTCTGCTCCCCCTTGCTCTGCTGAAATTCAGCTCTGCCTTCTTAGCTCCACCTCCACTGCATGTCCTGTCGCAGCCGCTGCGAAGTTCTGTGATTATATGTTAATAAAGCGTTCTAAAAAATAAAATAAAAACATGGAGCGCTGGTCCAGAACACCAGGAAATCTGCAGAGCCTCACGCAGCCACGTTGAACCCGAGTTTAATTCGCTCGTGACAAATTCATTCATTTCCTCATTTCAGTCATGGAGTCAGCGGAGGAGGAAGCGATCACTTGACTTTTGGCAAAAAAAAAAAAAGAAAAGTCCAGATCAGGGATGAAGAAGGGGAATTTAATACATTTGTGTCACATACAAAACAGTTTTGCATCGCTTTGCAATCCTTTGAACGAGAACGTGCGCGGCCGCTGGGGCTGGGACAGGCGGGGGCGTGGGTTAGGAGCGTGAGAAGCTCTGTTTTTATTGGCTGGTTAACGGCGGGTCACTGTGGGTTTTTAGAAATGCTTTTAGTAACACCTGGAGAAGCAAGGGGACTATAGTTTTTTTCAGAGATTACTTTGTCTAACATCAGTCTGTCAGGAGATAGTGACAGAGTGAAGAAATATGTTAAAAATATATTTTTAGAAAACTTAGACTGCACTACAGAAACTGCAGACTGCACCTTTAACAGATGCTTCAATAGATCCTTATGTTGTTTCCCCCTCCCTTTTTATCTTTATCCAGGAAAGCAACGTTTGATATGTTCAACTTCCTGGCGTCACAACACAGAGCTCTCCCTGATTTTCTAGGTCCCTTCGATGAAGATGAGGATGAATTTCCCTTCAAAGCCTCTAGGTTAGTTACTGAAATCATTACCACTTGTCTATTTTATTTGGAACCTGCCTAAAAGAAAGTAGCAGATGTCTTTCCATGTTGAAAACAAACATTTTTATTTCCCTCTTTTCAGGCGAGCTACTAGCACCGAGCTCCCCATGGCGATGAGGTTCAGACACCTGGAGAAGATCTCTAAAGAAGCAGTGGGCGTTTACAGGTACAACAACAACAAAGAAAAAGAACTAACTTGATCCATGGTGCATTATCAGCTCGTGAATTTCTCTCTTTGCTTCGTAGATCTCAAATTCATGGTCGAGGACTTTTCTGTAAAAGAAACATCGATTCTGGAGAGATGGTGATCGAATACGCCGGCACGGTCATTCGTGCTGTTCTAACTGATAAACGAGAGAAATACTACGACAGCAAGGTTAGTTAAAAGTCGGACCATTAAACTGTGTCTAGTTCTGTGAATTTATAGCACCTTTTCCACAAGTAAAATGTTTTTAAATGAGAAGTTTGCTGAAACTGCAACTTCACATCACTTAATGAAAATAGTGTTTAGTTTCTCTCTTTAGTTGAACTTTTCTTTTAGGTAAAAAACAAATAACAAATAAGACAGGATTCACAGCGTGTCAAATTCCCAGGCTGAGCTGCATGTCAGAATTATCCCACCACATGCTGTGATGCAAACAGACACATGCTTACAAGATTTTCTGCCAAGTGTAGGCAGCTGATCTCCTCGTGCTGCAGCTGCTGGTACAACCCCTCGTTATGCGCTCTGGAAAGAGTGACAGCTCTATCAGCAGCTCGAGAAGAATGACAGAGCAACAAGATTTACAATGCTGAGCTCCTCTGCAGATGAGCTGACTTAACTCTACAGTAAATGTTAGCTTAAGGTAGTGCTGGACAATAATTCGATATCGATATATCTTGCAATATAATTTTATTCAATAACGATGATATGCGTTTTAAGCATATTTTCGATATTTCGATAGGATTACAGCGTTTCACTGACTCTGTTCTTTTTCTGTTCGGGTTGAAGCGACAGCTTCAGTTTCAACCCGGACAGAAAAAGCTGCGACACAATTACGTAAGTTCGTGGTGACGTAGATGTTACGCAGAGCTAGAGTCCAGAAGGTGTTAGCAGTAGCAGGCTAAGCTAAGCTCCGACGTGCGTTAAGTTTTCGCTTCAAAATGAATTCCCATGACCGTCAGAATGTGACTGAACAAGGTTTCACAAGAGAAGAGAACGCAGATGACATCACTGATGAGAGGAAAGACCAGTTTGCTTGTGTGGAAGTGGTTCGGCTTTCTAAGATCTGATGAACTGCAGGTTTCAGGAGTCGTTCCAGCTAGCGGTGGGAACACATCCAACTTGTTCCACTTGATAGAATATGATGAGAGTCAGAAGATGAAGCACAAGAAAAGTTTGAGCCAACGTGTCTCTGAAACAACACCCCCAGCGCTGCATGTTTTTTTTATTTTTTATTAATTTATTCATTCAAAATAAAAAATTAATCTGAACGAAAAATACATTGAATGAAAAGGTGCAGAAAGAAGTTTTTTAAAAAAAAAATATATATACAGGTAGTCCCCGACTTACGAGCGAGATCCGTCCCTAGGGGGCGCTCGTAAGTCATAAGTAGGATCACATAGTAAAAAAAAAATTAAAAAAAATTTTTTTTTACTTTTTTTTTTTTAAATAAATGAATACATGTACAGTACTGGACAGTCACCAAGCACTTAGCCTATCCTAACACAGTTTTTAAAGATGAAGGAATAAGTTGAATTGTCTCCCTTTCACATAAAGGGAGCAAGCTCCCTATGGAGCCTGCAGGGAGGAGGGAGACAATTCAACTGACTCCTTCATCTTTAAAAACTGTGTTAGGATAGGCTAAGTGCTTGGTGACTGTACAGTACTGTACATTTATCTATTTATTAAAAATATACAGTATATACAGTATTTTTATTTTTTATTTTTTTATTTATTAATAGATAGATAAAT
>JBBPBX010012594.1:12053-39553 GCA_038048925.1 Garcialebias charrua
TATATACTGTATATATATAGATGGATGGATGGATGGATGGATGGATGGATGGATGGATGGATATATATATATAATTTTCTTGTAATTTTCAGATCATATGTTTTTTTATGATTATCTACTGTTGAACTGATAAATATATCCTGGAGGGTAAACTATAACTTGGCTGCAAGTGTCAAGCTGCAAAATACTCATTTTCTACAACTGATAGCTGTTGGTCATTAATTATGATGAAGTTTAGCAACTTCTCGGTGAACATTTGAACTCCGTGAATTCGGCAGTGTGTTCTTGTTCAGTCCGTAGCAGGCAGTCTGATTTCGGTCAGCCGCACTCAGTCAGTCCCTCCTCCGAGAGGCAGACTGAGCAAGGCAGATTGGGTGCGTCTGGTTCAGCAAGAGGAGCAGACCGCTGAAGCCACAGAGCTCGAATGTCCAACGTAAAATTAACTTTGCGGCAGTTTAATGTGGCGCTATGGCTCTGCAGACATTGCACGTTGTTGTCTTGTTTTGTGGCGTTTCTAGAGTAAAATACTTCCACACAGCGGACATGTTTCGATGAAAAGTTGGTTAGCTGTTAGCTCACTTGATCCTCACGTTGTAGCTGGCTGCAAACTATGAAATGGATTTCCTGAATGTGAGGCGGGTCTTGTTAATCTGGGCTCATGAGACACACCTCCGTTCAGGAAATCCATTCCATAATATGAAGCCAACGTGCAGAGCAGCTGGCAGGGAATCACATGAGGAGATGTTTTACTTGGAGACACAGAGACATGCATCGTGAATCGGAAAAATTTGATACGTAAATTACGTATGCTGGTATCGGAGGCCGATACCGGATCGGATCTGCCCCATCCCTAGAGTAGACAACAGAACCACACTCTCAGGGCAACTAGATGAGAATATTCAGACCTTCAGCGCTATTCCATGTGCGGAACTCGATCCAAAGCTAATGCATTCAGTAAACTTGCAGGAAGATGTTCAGCTGCAGTTTGAAATTAAGTGAACATCATAACTTGTAGTGGCCAAACGAATTGGTGTTTGTCATTTTCCCCCAGGGCATCGGCTGCTACATGTTCCGCATCGACGACTTCGACGTGGTGGACGCGACAATTCAAGGCAACGCCGCTCGCTTCATCAACCACTCCTGCGAGCCGAACTGCTACTCCCGCGTCATCAACGTGGACGGCCGCAAGCACATCGTGATCTTTGCGCTGAGGAAGATCTACCGGGGTGAAGAGCTCACCTACGACTACAAGTTCCCGATCGAGGACGACGAGAGCAAGCTGCGCTGCAACTGCTGTGCGCGGCGGTGCCGGCGCTACCTTAATTAGTATAGTTAACCTGAAGGAGGCTGCGGCGTCGCGGCCATTAGAAGAATAGAAACATGGAGTCGTCTGGGAAGAATTCGATGGTTTCAGAGCGGTGGATAGTTGTAGTGTTTTCTTTAGGTTTTGTGTACCGTTTTGTCATTTCCCGTCACGCTCTTCAGGTGTTGGTGACCTCCGGGTCTGAACCGGTTATTACCCACACCTACAAACGGTGAGCAGAAGCTGATTGCAGTCATTACTTTGTAAAGAGGGATTCACTCCTGCGCTGCAGACGGCGCGTCCCTGCGAACAGGAGGTCAAAGAGGAGGACGAGGGGAATTTTTTTCAGCACCTTACTTTGGCGCAACCTTCTCTGGCAGCATCGCCGTCGCAGCAGGCAGGGCACGTTTTCGTTTCCACACAAAGTAAACACATTACACTCGAAGCACCTTGTGTACGTTTGTAGAGCAGCTACGTTTTAACTTCACTGGTGAGCAGGGACTTTGATATTTCAGGTGCTGGTGAGGTTTACCCCCCCAAATGTTTTATTAATCCTCTTGTTTGTCCGATCCGAGTGTTTTTATCCCACTGTTATTTTCTGTTCTCTTCATTCTGTTGTGTATTTTAATGCTCATGAGGGGGACTTTTCAAAAAGGTGATCTTACCCTGCGGTCCATGAGTTTTTGTATATTTGAACAATAAATGTCTATTTCACAAAATTATAAAAATGTGTTTGAGCTTTTCAGCTGCGATTTATAAGTGAAAGCTGATTTACTGAAATAAAACTTCTTTTTTTATACCCTTTTCTCCTGTTCATGGTTGTCTCAGGTGAGCTACTTCAACGGTGTTATGAAGCAAGATTTTATTAATTACGCTTAAAAATAACTTTCACCCAATTACCCACCCCCACAGTCATACATTGATAATATAAATTAAAAAAAAGACAAAAATACTAATAAAGTTGAAAATTATGAACAGGAGGTCATTAACAAAAACATTGGTTGTATATGAGGGTAGGGAACTTTTGGTTGGAATAAACTGCAAATTTCTTTTAAGCCCAAAAGCTCACTATGATCTTGTGCTTGTAAATAGTTGTATAAAAAATTTCTAAACCTGTTGCATATTTTTTTACCTACTCTTTTTTTTATTTATGTTCAATAAAAATGTGTTCAAAGTTCACCTCTTGCTAGTGTTTTTAACCAGCCAGACTTGTTAAAGAAGCTAAAATTAAATTACCGTACACATTTTTAAATTTACCGTTTCTGTACCTTTTTTTTTTTTTTTTTTGCACTTCATGTTTTGTGCATTCTTTAGACTTTCATAAATTAAAGCTTATTCAGATGACGGGTTAATGATTTTTGTCTTTTGTGAATTTTATACTTTTCAACATGTCTAACTTTACAAAGATTTCCCCACAAACATGCATCCTTTAAATTACATCCTTTAAAACTTTTTCTGAAATCTTCGGCTTGTACTGTTGTTTTTTTAATCTGCTGCAATTTTAGGGTTTTACTTCTGCTACTTTGAGTTTTAGCCTTTTGTACATTTAGCTTGTAGCAACAGTTCCAATAAATTAGAAAGCCTTTTGCTGTTTTAGTTTTTAGCTGTTCATTTTGTGATTGCTAAATCTAGTTAGCATTTTGCTAGCTTTCATCGTTTTTAGTTAATGTTCTGCAGCTTCCTCAGCAAATTTCAGCAGTCGTTTGAAACTCAGCATTTCTCCAGTTGGTAAAATATTTACCCGTAATTGTTTTTTGCATGTTAAAACTGGCCTGAACAGCAGCAAGCAAGCACAAAAAAATATCTAAAAAGTTGTTTAAAATACAAACTGGATTCCAAAAAAGTTGGGACACTAAACAAATTGTGAATAAAAACAATGCAATGATGTGGAGATGGCAAATATCAATATTTTATTCGTTAAAGAACATAGATGATTGATCAAAAGTTTAATCTGCGTAAATGTAACAAAAAAAATTTGTTTCAAAGTTTCACAGCGTCAACAAATCGAAAAAAGTTGGGACAAGTAGCAATAAGTGGCTGGAAAAAGGAAATTGAGCATATAACGAACAGCTGGAAGACCAATTAACACTAATGAGGTCAATTGACAACATGGTATAAAAAGAGCTTCTCAGAGTGTCTCAGAAGCCAAGATGGTAAGAGGATCACCAATTCCACCATTGTTGCACAGAAAGATAGTGCAGCAATACCAGAATGGTGTTACCCAAAATAGCAAAGACTTTTAAGTTATCATCATCAACCGTGCATAACATCATCAAAAGATTCAGAGAATCTGGAACAATCGCTGTGCGTAAGGGTCAAGGCCGTAAAACTCTACTGGATGCTCGTGATCTCCGGGCCCTTAAACGTCACTGCACCTCAAACAGGAATGCCACTGTCAAGGAAATAACAGAATGGGCTCAGGAATACTTCCAGAAAGCATTGTCAGTGAACACAATCCACCGTTGCCAGCTGAAACTCTACAGTGCAAAGAGGAAGCCATTTCTAAGCAAGCTCCACAAGCTCAGACGTTTGCACTGGGCCAGGGGTCATTTAAAATGGAGTGTGGCAAAATGGAAGACTGTTCTGTGTCAGATGAGTCACGATTTGAAGTTCTTTATGGAACACTGGGACGCCATGTCATCCAGACCAGAGAGGACAAGGATAGCCCAAGTTGTTATCAACGCTCCGTTCAGAAGCCTGCATCACTGATGGTATGGGGTTGCATGAGCGCTTGTGGCATGGGCAGCTTGCATGTCTGGAAAGGCACCATTAATGCAGAGAACTATGTTCAGGTTCTAGAACAACATATGCTCCATCTAGACGTCATCTCTTTCAGGGAAGACCCTGCATTTTTCAACAAGATAATGCCAGACCACATTCTGCAGCAATCACAACATCATGGCTACGTAGGAGAAGGATCCGGTACTGAAATGTCCAGCCTGCAGTCCAGATCTTTCACCTATAGAGAACATTTGGTGCATCATAAAGAGGAAGGACAAAGAAGGCCCAAGACGATTGAACAGTTAGAGGCCTGTATTAGACATGAATGGGAGAGCATTCCTATTTCTAAACTTGAGAAACTGGTCTCCTCTGTCCCCAGACGTCTGTTGAGTGTTGTAAGAAGAAGGGGGGATGCCACACAGTGGTAAAAATGGACTTGTCCCAACTTTTTTGGGATTTGTTGACGCCATGAAATTTTGAAACATATTCTCAGTTTAAACTTTTGATCTGTAGTGATTTGTGTTCTCTTTTGAATAAAATATTAGATGTTGGCACCTCCACATCATTGCATTCAGTTTTTATTCACAATTTGTTTAGTGTCCCAACTTTTTTTGGAATCCGGTTTGTAATTGTGTGAGATAAACAGGTAAAAATAAACATCTGTACCAATTTTTTGTCCGTGACATTCGGTCAATATCAGTGTTTCTGCAGAATGTGTTTTGTTACATTTTTATTCCACCTTGAAAGCTGGTGTTCAAACTGTGCTGATACACAATTTTAACTACACAAAGCCTTTACCTGTAATTTGTGTAAAATAGTTCTAAATCTATACCAGCTGTTAAACTCATAATCCAATCACAATTAAATGTTGTTTCTCTAAGCAGGTTATTCAATCGTCCTTCTACAACACAGGTACCGTAATATGTTGTTTAACCTTTCCACAACACTGACTGACCACTTTAAGGGTCTGGAACCAGAGGTTATCTTATCAGGTTTTAGATGCTTTACTGGGAATCATGATGAATGTTCTTGCTGCTGAGTTGACGAAACTATTTCTAACCAAACCGCACGAAACGACTGATTTATCCCATAACGCACTCAAAAAACTAACTCTCGCCTTCTGATCAGCAAACTTTAAATAGCTTCTGCTGAAACAGACTTCAGTGTAATGGCTGATTGCATTACATCAAATCAAGAATTTTGCCTGAAGTGGCAGCTTGTCTCATGTTCAGCATCAGTCAAGGCTTTCTGGTGCAGACATATGGCTCTTTCCCATCACTTCTTGCCTCGTGGACTGTGAGAAGTATGACACGTACCGGTAAACAGCAGGACGGGAGTTTAAAAGGAGCTCCAGTGTGTTGCATCCAGACGTCAACATGAAGGCCCTGGTGTTCCTGTTTTTTCTTCAAGCAGCATGTAAGAAACAGATTTTTACTTTTATTTGCATTTGTGTACTTACTCCCACTGAGATTGCTCATTGTTTGCTTTGTATGCTTCATCTTTTTTTAATGCACGTTATTGCTCTGCCAGTTGCTGAGGATGAGAAGGTTGTTGGGGGATATGAGTGTCCCAGAAACTCCGTTCCCTACCAGGTGTCTCTGAACGCTGGATACCACTTCTGTGGTGGATCTCTCATCTCCAGCCTGTGGGTGATCTCTGCTGCTCACTGCTACAAGTCGTAAGTGCAAGAGGACACATTTCGACCAGTATTTGCAGTGGGAGATTATTACACAAGAGCAAAGCCAAGGATGAGCCACAGGGCTGGATACAGAATTTATTTTAAAAAAATGCATCATCTTATCAAAACTTGTTATGCACTAAGATCTCACAAGATCTGTCAGAGCTCAGAGTATTTGAGGTTGACTCTCAGCTACTACATCAACACCAAATACTATAAGATATTTTGGTAAAATCTGTGTTGACTCCAATATTAAAGTTTTCAGCAAAGACGTTGCACAATGCTGCTCAGATCCTGTTTTGGGGATGACTCTTAGCTACTACCACATCAAATCTGAGCTCATATCTGTAAAACTGACTGATACAGCCATTTTTGCTTTGGCTAATGGCGATTAGCTGTGAAGGTCGTCTTGTATTGTGTTGCCTCCAAATGAGTCCAGTCTAATTAAATTTAATATTTTATTGCCAGCAGTTAATGTTGTTTGTTTTGAGGATGACTCTCAGCTACTACCACACCAAGCTTTAGCTCAATGTCTGTATAAAATTTACCGAGTTATAGCCATTTTTGTGTGTGATAAGGTCACTGTATATTAAATTATTACTTTCCGCGTTTCATAAAATCCATCCAGTGGATCAGATAATTTAAAACTGATACTTTTCAGGATGTTTGTCAAGCAGCAGGAGTATTGAAATAAGGGAGCATTAAGTTTTTTTTTTGTTGTCTTTACCAGCTACCTCCAGGTGCGTCTTGGTGAGCACAACATTGCTGTGAACGAAGGCACCGAGCAGTGGATCGACGCCGCCAAGCTGGTCAGGCATCCTCAGTACAACAGCTACAACCTGGACAACGACATCATGCTGATCAAGCTGAGCCGCCCTGCCACCCTCAACAGCTACGTCCAGACGGTGTCCCTGCCCTCCCGCTGCCCCGCGGCCGACGACAACTGCCTGCTGTCCGGATGGGGCAACACGTCCGCCAGCGGAAGTGAGTGGAGTTGAAACTCTCTGAGGTCACACTTAACTGCACTGAAATGTTAAGACGGCAACAGGGAGTTCACTGTAAAAATAATTAGGGTGATTAAACTTAAAAACTTGAGTTCAACTGCTGCCTTAAAAACACAAGTTAACACAACTTAAAATAATGTTTTTTTTCCAACTTAGGATGGCAAGCTAGAAAAGTAGCCCAATTGATGATAAGTTATTGTTTAAATATGATACCATAAGTTGAAATGACTATAGAACATTATTCATTCTCCAAAAATTGAGTACTCTTGTCAAGTAAAATTACAATCATATTCTATTTGAACTCAAATAATTAAGTTATACCACTTGTCTAATTAATGACTACTTGTTGTATGAACTTCATACTCTGAGTTCAAACAACTTGCAAAGTTACATTATCTATTCATAAAAACTTGTTTTCATTTGTTAAAGTAACAAACAATTATATATACTTTCAACACTCATTTTAAAGTTAAACTGACTAACTTTACTCATACCAATTCCATTTCTGAGTTAATGTAACTCAAGATTTTAAGGCAGCAATTGAACTTAAAATAGCAATTTAAGTAACGTTTCCAAATATTGTTCACTTTCTCCACTAAGAAAGCCAAGTTCACCATTTTCCTACAAATAATTACAACAAATACGCTTCCATTTCAAATATCAAACATTTATTTTTATCTTTCTCTATCAAATACAGATGAGACAAGCCTTAAGTCGAGTGTAAAGGAAAACATTTGTCCAAGACAAGCAGAAGTGTTGACATTTACTGGAGGACCGAAACTGACAAATAAAAACAGAAATACATTTTTTGACAAAAACAGATTTTTATATATACTGTATATATACTGTATATATTTATCTCAATAAATAAATGCACTTAAAAGGCACCAATTAATTAAGAACTTTACCTAACGTTTTATAAATTTAAATGACCATGTCCATATTTATTTTTCCACCTTAGTTCCAACAAATTATATTTTAACACAATTTACAGTTTATCGTTTAAAATTTTTTGTTTTTCACATTTACTTGTAGATTCATATATGACTCTTAAATGTTTGTTTTTATCCCTTTTTTCCCCAAAACTCCTTTTTCCAGGTGTTGCTTTTACATGTCTCATGTTTTTACTTTACCTTATGTATTTCTGCTTTATTATGCAAATAAGGTGGGCAGTGACATTTTTCTAATGTCTGCTGGCTGTGGGGACTATCTTAAGCGGGGTCTGTCCTTCTTGGGTACCGGTAAGTTCAACTATTGGTCAACAGATCTGCACATGGATTCTGCTCCTTCCTGTCTGTTGACCAATAGTGGAGGAGCTGACCCAAGAAAGACAGCACACCTTATTTGCAAAATGAGGCCTAACACAAGACAGAGATATGTAAAAATAACATGAAATTAAAAAGACTTGGGGAAGGGGACACACACACACACACACACTTAAGACATGAATGCATCTACAAGTAAAGGACAAACATATAGTTTGTTGGAACTAAGCTGGAAAAATATTAAGGTAAATTATAAAACATGAGGTGAAGTTTTCTTTTATTTGTTTAATTGGTGCATTTTAAGTGTATTTATTTATTGGTCAGTTTCAGTCCTCCATAGAAATTAGACCATTATTGTAAAAAAAAACATTCTAACCACGTTGAACAGTTTTAACCGATAGGCCTTAATGTTCAGAGAGAGGTGTTTAACTATAACCAGTACAATTCAGCCAGTTTGTTCCAGTGGTAAACTGTCCACTTTGTGATTGTCTGAGTGAAACAATATCAGTGAATCGCTATCATTAATTTTTAAACTCATAAAATGTGTCCAACACTTTCAAAACCTGCCATGTGATACAGTTTTAACCTTTAACCTAAAACTCTTAATGTCCCATCCTCTACAAATTTCACTTTCTATATTTATACTTTGAATTTAAATGAAACTGGATTGTGTTGGTGTTCCAATATACAACCAAGGTGATTGTTGTCACTTCCCAGGCAGCTACCCTGACAGACTCCAGTGTCTGAGGCAGCCAATCATTGACGACAGAATCTGCAGGAACGCCTACCCCCATCTCTTCACAGAGAACATGGTGTGCTCTGGATTCATGCAAGGAGGTGCCAGCAGCTGCCAGGTGAGCAAACATACTCCAAATGCTTCATGAGTGGCAAATAATTAGTTTGCTGTAACACATCAATTGTGCTTTTTAAATAAGTTTAATTTATAACTCATGCTATAAACTAATCAATATGAATGTATTCCTAATTGGAAATTATTCTCTAATGTGCATAACCTTATGAACACTGGCTGGTTGTAGTATTGATGTATGATGTTCTGCTAAGAAAGCTTCAAATGTAATGTTTATTGGTGACCAATATTTTGTGGGAAGCAAGTATTATTTGGCACAAGCATAATAAATGAATGGGCTTAAACACTTGGGTGGTCTGGTCAGCATTATATGCAACTGGTCATAAAGTTATGGCTGACTGCTGCATACTGGAAAGTACTCTTATCTGTCATTTCTTTGAACTGAGAGCAAAGTGTGCAAATACTGTTTAGTGCATCTGGTAGTAACTCAGTAAATGAGGACTAGTGGACTTTCTGTGCAATAAAATAAAAGCAACAAATAAATTATAATAAGAAATAGAGAAATTGCATTTCCAGCGAAAATGCAGTGTGAATTGTTGCAGAAGAACTTGCTGAAAAACAACTGAGAGTAGCTAAAAACATGCTGAAATGTAGCTGAAATGAAAGAACAAGCCTGAATTAGCAGGCGAAAGCAGAAAGGAACCATATTTGCTGAATTAGGTTTAAGGAGAAATGAGCACAAAAATTAGGAAAATTTTTCATTCATTCAACCTTTATTTAAACAGAAGTCAAATCAATTTAAAAAAGCTAAAATTAGCAGAAAAAATCTAAAAAGTAGCTGAAAAGGCAGAAAGAAGCTTAACCTAAGAGAAAGAAGTGGAAAGTGCTGAAAGGAGCTCAAAAAAGCGAAATTACGGTAGCTTGAAAAGCAAACTTTTGCATTAAAACAGCTAAATAGTACCTGAAATAGCAGAAAAGCTTAAACCAGCTGACAAAAGGTGAAAGGATTACAACAAGCTGAAATTAGTAGAAAAAAGATAAAGGCTGAAAGTAGCAGAAATTACCAAGAAAAACTTGAATTAATCTGAAAATAGCTCAAATTTTCTATTTAAAAAAGTACCGGTAGCTGAAAAGATAGAACAAGCTTAAATGAGAAGAATAAAGCAGAGAGAACACATGCTTGTCTATAATGGGCTGAAAGAAGCAAAAATTAGCACAAAAAAGTGGAAATCATCTGTAAAAAAAAGAAAGAAAAAAGCTGAAATTGGCAAAAACCAGCTGAAAATTAGCTAAAAAGGCAGAAAGAAGCTGAAATTACCAGAATGAATTAGAGAGAGCACATTTTTGCTGAATTAGGCTGAAAAGTTGAAATGAGTGCAGCTGAAAAAGCTTAAATTAGCTTAACTACAGCTATACCTGTAGTAGCTGAAATAGTAGAAAATGCTGAAACTTGCAGAAATAAGTTTAAAAGAGCATAACAAGCTGAAATGAGCAGAAAGCACAAAAAAGTTGTAGTTAGCAGAAATAATCTGAAAGGAGCATAAAGCAGCTGAAATTAGCTGAAAACAGATTTTTTTTCTTTGCACAAGGAAGCTGAAAGAAGCTGAACCAGAACAAAATGTGAAAGCAGCAGTAAAAGGTTGTAAACAGACCTAAAGATCTGAAGGATGTAAAATGAGCTCATTTTCTATAAGAAAAAAAAAAATGGCAGAAAAGGCTAAATATTTCAAACAGCTAAAGTTGCACCAATACCAAAAATCATAGCAGGATTGTCCTGGAAGAGCCGAACGCTTTGATATCTGATTTAATGAAGTAGCTTGAAAACTGCAGGAGAAACGTGCAGAAAAGAAGAAAAATGGATGACAACAGTGTGAAAGATTCATAAACATTCACACTGTTATTTCTCTGTCTGCATCTGCAGGGTGACTCTGGTGGTCCTCTGGTGTGTGGCGGTCAGCTGCAGGGAGTCGTGTCCTGGGGTTATGACTGTGCCATGCAGGGACACCCCAGCGTCTACGCCCGTGTGTGTCGCTACAACAGCTGGATCAAGTCCATAATGTCCAGCAACTAAACACCTGCAGTCATTTCTACATCCCCGAGTAAACCAACAGTTTAAACCCAAAGCTTAGATGGAACATAATAATAATAATAATAAACTTTATTTGTATAGCACCTTCCACAATGCCTTGCATTGACCAAGGTGCTTAACAGGATAAAAAGAAAAATAAACGGGAACAATAGATCAATGAAAATAGAATAAGAAACCACAGCGATAAAAGAAGGCAATGGAAATAAAAAATGCTACATACTAAAATAACACAAGTAATAAAAGTTACACACAGAAAGCTTTTTTGAACAAGTGAAATAAAAATGCAATTGAAATAAAGATGCTACATACTAAAATACAAAATAATAAAAGTTACACACTGAACATGTGATGTGTTACTGTTTAATTCTTACACAATTAATTAACTAAATGGAAAATATTCTGCAAACACAACAGTGGAAACGAATAAAAACAACTGCTTGGACGCGTTGGCTTAGTTTTGTATTTTCTGCAGTTTTACATTAACCTGCTCATTTTTGCTTGTTATGAATTCTCAGCTTTAAGGCAGAAACTGGCACAGATTTAATTTGAGTTGCACTGCAACACAAATTCATGCATCTGTATGAACTGAAGACGGAGCTCAAGTGTGGGAGGCAAGCAAACTTGAGTAAATAAAGTGTAAATATATTTCACTTGTCTGTGCTCTCTGCATGCTTTCCTCAGACCTCGTTGTTTCTTGTTTACTGAGGCAACCTGAATGTATGAGAGAAAAGAGGAGAGGGAAATACACTGCTGCAGCCATAACATAAAATAAATACACAAAATCACTTCATAAACACAGGTATTACACAATATTTAGAGACAAAACGGAAAAAAGGAGGAACATGTACACATGCAGGGATGTCTCTGAAGTGACAGCTCTTCTGAACATTTTTTTTTAGAGGTAAATTACACCTTTAAGGGTTTCAGTGTTGATTAAAGGGCTAAACATATACAATTTCTGAAAGGTAATTGCGTGAATAAAGCATTGCATGATTGTTTTCTGTTTATAGTTTATAAGTATTTTCATAAACTACAAACCAGATTCCAAAAAAACTTGGGACACTAAACAAATTGTGAATAAAAACTGTATTTTATTCGTAACAGAACATAATGACAGATCAAAAGTTTAATCTGAGTACCATAAATGTAACATTGTAAAGGAAAAATATGTTGATTCAAAATTTCACAGTGTCAACAAATCCCAAAAAAGTTGGGACAAGTAGCAATAAGTGGCTGGAAAAAGGAAATTGAGCATATAACAAACAGCTGGAAGACCAATTAACACTAATTAGGTCAATTGACAACATGATTGGTATAAAAAGAGCTTCTCAGAGTGTCAGTGTCTCTCAGAAGCCAAGATGGTAAGAGGATCACCAATTCCACCATTGTTGCACAGAAAGATAGTGCAGCAATACCAGAATGGTGTTACCCAGCGTAAAATAGCAAAGACTTTTAAGTTATCATCATCAACCGTGCATAACATCATCAAAAGATTCAGAGAATCTGGAACAATCGCTGTGCGTAATAATAATAATAATAATAATAATGAATTCAATTTATAACGCACTTTTCATTAATGAAAATCTCAAAGTGCTACAAGGTGCAACAGAATTAAATGTCAATAAAACAAATAATAAAACAATTAAAATCAATAACAGTATCAGCTAAGATCAAAAGTAGAATCATGAGGAGGTAGAGTATGCTCGGTTGAAAAGAAAGGTCTTCAAGCCGCTCTTAAAGTCAACCACAGACTGTGGGGCTCTCAGACAGTCAGGAAGAGAGTTCCACAGGCGGGGGGCAGCCACACTGAAAGCCCGGTCTCCCATGGTCCTTAGGGTCAAGGCCGTAAAACTCTACTGGATGCTCGTGATCTCCGGGCCCTTAAACGTCACTGCACCTCAAACAGGAATGCCACTGTCAAGGAAATAACAGAATGGGCTCAGGAATACTTCCAGAAAGCATTGTCAGTGAACACAATCCACCGTTGCAGCTGAAACTCTACAGTGCAAAGAGGAAGCCATTTCTAAGCAAGCTCCACAAGCTCAGACGTTTGCACTGGGCCAGGGGTCATTTAAAATGGAGTGTGGCAAAATGGAAGACTGTTCTGTGGTCAGATGAGTCACGATTTGAAGTTCTTTATGGAACACTGGGACGCCATGTCATCCGGACCAGAGAGGACAAGGATAGCCCAAGTTGTTATCAACGCTCCGTTCAGAAGCCTGCATCACTGATGGTATGGGGTTGCATGAGCGCTTGTGGCATGGGCAGCTTGCATGTCTGGAAAGGCACCATTAATGCAGAGAACTATCCTGATTAAATGTTCATGAGTCTAACAGCATCAGGGTAGAAGTTGTTCCTCAGTCTAGTGGTTTTACACTTAATGCTCCTTAACCTCCTTCCTGATGGGAGTGGGGCAAAAAGTGTGTGTGCTGGGTGAGTGGGGTCCTTCAGGATGCAGGTGGCCCTCTTCCTGCACCTGGAGGTGTAGATATCTGTGATGGTGGGGTGGCTGAATTTACACTGTATGTTGCAATAAACATGTGACTTTTTCATTTGAAAGATGCTCTCATTCCAGCTTATCTCACGTCTGACATTATTTCCTCGGGATTCACAAAAAAGCTTCAAAAATTGTAGAGAAACTGAGCCAAACAAGGTAATTTAAAATTATAGTCAAGATCTTAACATAGGGTTGGAACAAAAGGAATCCGTATGGGCTCTAACAAGTATTTTTTAGCTTCTGTTTTAATTGTGTGTGGATGAAATGATGAATTATGGAACTGTAATGGAACCAACCTGCTCTGATGTAAAAACCAGTTGTCATGACATGGAGCCAGCTCCTTGTGTCTGGCGAGCTTCACAGTATCAGTCCACTCTGGGACCTTTAGTTTGCCAGACCTAAACATTTAAATTCATGCTGAATGGACTGTAATAACAGGAAAAAATTATAGTACAGTATACACTCTTACTTTCAGGCACACCAGTTTAAATAAAGGTAAGGTTGATGAGCTCAATAATAAAACAAATAGTAAATGGAGCTTACTTATACTGTATAGCGCTTTCCAACCCCCTTTGAGGGGCCCCAAAGCGCTTCACAGTGCCAACCACCCACCCATTCATACACACATTCATACACTGGTAGCGGTAGACTGCCATGCAAGGCGCTGCCTGTCCTACCGGGAGCAACTCTGGGTTAAGTGTCTTGGGAGAGAGTGGACAGCACCAAGTTCCTGGGAGTGCACGTCTCGAAGGACCTGTCCTGGAGCAGGAACACTGCAGCACTGGCGAAGAAGGCTCACCAGCGCCTCTACTTTCTCCGCAAGCTGAAAAGGGCTGGAGCTTCAACCTCCATCATGTGCACCTTCTACAGAGGTGCCATAGAAAGTGTCCTGACCAGCTGCATCACGGTGTGGTTTGGTGCATGCACTGCATCCTGCCGCAAGAGCCTCCAGCGCATCGTGAAAGCAGCTGAGAAGATCGTCGGCACCTCCTTGCCCTCACTGCAGGACTTACACAGCAAACGCCTCACTCGGAAAGCCCTCTGCATGGCAGGTGATCCCACACACCCACTACACAGCCGCTTTAGACTGCTGCCATCAGGGAGGAGACTGAGGAGTCTCCAGGCTCGAACCAGCAGACTGAGAGACAGCTCTGTTCATCAGGCAGTCAGAATGCTAAACACTCTGCCTGCTCTGCCTCCCCTCCCATTTGAACTGCCTTAACACAAAAAACTTTCTCACACATTACCACTCAACACAAAGTTTTTAACACTGGACTCTGTGTCATCAAACGGGTTATTCACTAAACTCTCGGTCATGTGTTCATTCAGTTTGCACTACTTCTCATATTTGCACTAATGTTTGTATTACATTACTGCCTATAGTCATACTACTGTTTACATTCACTGTTTACATTTATTAATACTGTTTACATTTATTACTACTGCTTTACATTTATTACTACTGTTTACATTTACACTACTTTTATCTACACTACTGCAGATACATATACAGCATTCTCTGACTAGCCTTATCTAAGGATGCCAAATGTGCCTTATGTGCCTCACTGCATATGCCACTTTGCCTCTATACCAACATCAACTACCTCATACATATACTGTGTACATTAACTTATATGCTGCTGTGCCACTCTTTGCAAATGTCAACGCTAGAAACTTCAGTTTATTTTATAGATTTACGTTTTTATACTTTTCATACTACTATGCAAAAACTCAGGACAGTATTACACTTTTATTATTTCATTTTATGCTTATGTTCATTGGGTGTTTGGTGTTTTAGGGGTGTTTGGTGTTTCAGTGTTGGTGTAAATTTTCATACTTTTATACTATTATGAAAAAACTCAGGACAGTGTTACACTTTTTTACTATTTTATGCTTATGTTTATTAAATGTTTTAGTGTTTAGTGTTTAGATGGTTACTGTTGCACCGAGGGACTGAGAGAAACGCAATTTCGGTCCTGTGTATGTCCTGTACATATTGCAGTTCTGACAATAAAGTTGACTTTGACTTTGCCCAGGGACACAACGAGGTATGCCGTGACCGGGGATCGAACCCGAGACCTTCTGGTCCTGAGCCGGCCGAATTTTACCCAAGCTATGTAAAGAATTAATAATATTAAATAAAAATGCAAATAATAGCTTATTTTTTAACATCAAATGGTGACAAAGTCCTAGAATCACTCTGTCACAAGTAAAATTATGAAATCATCTTGTAATTTTCATGTAAAACAAGGCTTTATTGTGATTTAGCCAAGATGATGAGAACATAAATCTGTTCACAAAAGCTTAATTTTTATTTCACGCGCATATAACAGTTTTACATGACACATTTTTTTCTCATGTCACAATAATAAGGCTATAAAAAATACATTGAAAAGAACAAAAGATACACAACTGCCGAATTTTACCCAAGCTATGTAAAGAATTAATAATATTAAAGGTTCAGTCTGCAGTTTCTGTAGAACTGCAGCACTTAGAAAAAATTTCAACAGGCAAAGCATTCTGATCCCTCCCCCTCAGAGCCATATATGGCTCTGCTCTCCCATGGTCTGCTGAAATTCAAATTCAAGCTCTGTTTTTATTGGCTGGTTACAAACTCTGTTTTTATTGGCTGGAAAATGGCGTGTCACCTTTTCTTTTTAGAAATGCTTATTTACCACCTGGAGAAGCAAGGGGACAATATATATATATTTGTTTTTTCAGACCTGGCTAACATCAGTCTGTCAGGAGGTAGTGACAGAGTGAAGAAATATGTTTATAAAAAAAGCTACATACTGAAGCTTTAAATAAAAATGCAAATACAGTAATAGCTTATTTTTTAACATCAAATGGTGAAAACAAAGTCCTAGAATCACTCTGTCACAAGTAAAATTATGAAATCATCTTGTAATTTTCATTTCAGAACATAGTACACAACTCTAAACATGCAAATGAGCCTGCAGTTGGATGAAGCAGAGCTGTTTACAACTTACACCCTGAGGGACAGAATGCTGGCAGTCATCAACCATAACTCCCACAGAGTCACTCAAGACTAACAAACTGATTTGATCCTATTACTGATATTTGCATACTGTATTTGTGCTATTGTGCACAAATGTTATACAGTATATCACACCATTTGTATAGCTTCAGTTTTTAAAGAAGTCTTAATATTCTGTATTGATATTATTATCATAGTTTGCCGAAAGGAGAAGGTGGGCAATGTTTTTGCCCGTGCTTGTCTGTTTTTTTACTAAAACATCTCATGAACCATTGGATGAAAAATTATAATGGCTCAGATAGTAATCATTGGATGAACATCTAGAGAACTTTTGATGTTACCCCATTCAAGAAGGTTGCCACAGCCAACTAACCTTGAACAACATAAAAGAAAATGTCTATAATTCAGTTATTCTAACAAATATTAACCTAAAATTGGGCATGGCACTAGCTGAGATTTAGCCCTGATATACATCTTTGTTGAAAGTTTCCCCATTAGAGTCAACTACTGTATGTCTGTGTGTTAACAAAATATCTTGTGAATCATTATGAAACTTCCAGGAAACAATCACTGGATGCTTGTCTACAAATGTTTACATTGTGGAGCCAACGCTATTCAAGGTGGCCACCACAGCCACACAAAAAACCTATAGTTCAGTAAAACTTCAAGCTAAAATTTGATGTGGTAGTTGCTGAGAGTTGTTAACAACACAAACTCCAAGTGTTACGTCTCACAACAGGGCGGCTGTGGCTAAGTGTTTAGAGAAGTCATCCTCCAATGCAAGAGTTGGGGGTTCAAATCCACCAGCAGTCATATGCCGGAGTATCAATGGGCAAGACACTGAACCCCTCATTGCCTCCGATGTGTGTCCCATTGGTGTATGAATGTCATAAAGCACTGATTAGTCTCTTTAGAATGATTTGTTCAATTAGCTTTGTAGAGATCTAGAGTGTTGTATGAATGGGTAAATGAGGACACACATTGTAGTGAGTGTCTTGATCCGATACAAAATGACGCTATATACCGGTAAGTACAGTCCATTTACCATTTACAACATTGCACGAGATTGTACTGTAGTTTGACCAAAATGTTTACAACTCCATAATTTCTCAACATAAAGATGATCTTAGTCTGAAATCCTGGCATGAAAGATATGAATATTAAATAATATTAAAAATGTACATATTGTTGCATTTGCCATTTTCATTATTATCAATGTTATTAATTGGCATGTACAGTAAATATTTCTTTAAATTAAATCATACTGTTCCAGTGGAGCCAAAACTCTTAACATTTTATATTTTTATAAATATATCAGTCAACATTTAATTATTTCCCTGGATTAATTAAAAAAACTAAACTAAACAATGATGATCACCTCTCATTATAAAACCTCAGCTAATCTGTAGCTAGCCTTTAGCTTCCGTTCATTAGCATCATGTTAGCATGAGACTGGCGGGTAAATTCTGCTGCGCAGTCACGTCTTACTACTTTTTAGAAAACCTGGCAAAGCCTTGACAAATTCCTGCTGGTTCACATCTTTCACTGTAAAACTGGGCATCTAAAGGGTAATTAGAAATCAAGGTGAGCTTATTATTGTAAATTTATCTGACATAATGGAAAGTTTTAACATTAAACCGAAGCGCGCGCCACAAACGTTGGAGCTTTTTTTTGTTGCTAGCATTAGCTGGAAGGTTAGCTAACCTGGCTACAGGAAATTCAACTAATATTAGGCAAAAGCATCGCGCCTCAGATTGTTTTTTTTATTCACGTATACTGTAGTTTAAATTGGACACTAATATTAAGTGTCCTACTTTTTTTATCCTTCGTAGATTTGGAAGTGTTGACCCGAGGTAGCCGAAGCTAACACGGAGCTGGAAGAAGGATGCTGAGGAGACCGTCCTCATTAAAAAAGGACGACACCGCAGTGCGGTTTAACCTGTTTTCAGCGTCAAATGCTTTTTTAACAATTCCAATGTGAACACAATTAAAGTTAAAGATATTCTTCTTTAACTACACGGTAATTATTTGGTCGAATTTATAGTAAATATATTTAAAAAGACGTTTTATAGGAGATAAATGTGTATGCTCTTGTACCCCAGTAGAGGGCAGTGTTGTGGCGCTTTAACATCTTGGCCTATTTTTCTTTCTTCAAACAGATTTGAACGTTTCGGTGAAAAAGGCAGCAGAGAAGAAGAAGCCGTCTGAGTTAGAAAGACACTTTCACAAGGTCAGTAACTCTGATATTTTACCTAAAAAGTTACAAACGAGGTCCAGAAATATGCTTCATGTTGTATTTGTATGTTGAAGATGCAACTTCACCCTCTTCCAAAGGTGATTATGTTAAAAAACCATGTACCGTACTTGAGTCTGAAAAATGAAGGTGACTTAACATTATTTTTAATAAATAATGCTATTTTCCTTTCTGGTTGTTGTTTGACTTCAACAGTTACTATTTTATCTGATTTGAACTTTAAAACACAAAGCCCTGGTTGCCAGAAGCTGCACTTTGAAAATAATACCGCAGTGAAGTTATTTTCATATTGGACGTTGGATATTCGAGCTCCGTGCCTTCAGCGGTGCGTTGCTCTCGTCAGTCCGCTTCATGGAGTCTGATTTCGGCAACAGCGCTGAGTCTGCCCCTACTCAGAGACGTCATGGTTCACTTAGGGACCGTCAACAAATTTTCGACCGCGTCAACTCTTCAGAAACATAAAATAATATATTTTACACGATTTGACCCACCCACAATTACTGTTTATTAAAAAGTGTTTACAGCTGTTTATTTCTCAATTTTTATGCATTTTGTATTTTTTTCACAATTTAATATTTAATAAATCACAGTTTTTGGTCAATACCATTCAGGTCTTTTGAGCCACCCACACAAAACTTACATCAAACTACTCTCCAAGACCAGGCCTATGAGGCACAGCTTTTTGTTTTTCATTTTTATGCATTTTGTAATTTTTAACAATTTATTAATTCAGAAATCACTGTTTTTGCTCAATACCGTTCAGGTCTTTAGAGCCACCCACACAAGTCTTACATCAAACTACTCTCCAAGACCAGACCTATGAGGCACAGCTTTTTATTTTTCATTTTTATGCATTTTGTAATTTTTCACAATTTATTAATTCACAAATCACTGTTTTTGCTCAATGCCTTTCAGGTCTTTAGAGCCACCCACACAAAACTTACATCAAACTACTCTCCAAGTCCAGGCCTATGAGGCACAGCTTTTTGTTTTTCATTTTTATGCATTTTGTAATTTTTAACAATTTATTAATTCAGAAATCACTGTTTTTGCTCAATACCGTTCAGGTCTTTAGAGCCACCCACACAAGTCTTACATCAAACTACTCTCCAAGACCAGACCTATGAGGCACAGCTTTTTATTTTTCATTTTTATGCATTTTGTAATTTTTAACAATTTATTAATTCAGAAATCACTGTTTTTGCTCAATGCCGTTCAGGTCTTATGAGCCACCCGCACAAAACTTACATCAAACTACTCTCCAAGTCCAGGCCTATGAGGCACAGCTTTTTGTTTTTCATTTTTATGCATTTTGTAATTTTTAACAATTTATTAATTCAGAAATCACTGTTTTTGCTCAATGCCGTTCAGGTCTTATGAGCCACCCGCACAAAACTTACATCAAACTACTCTCCAAGTCCAGGCCTATGAGGCACAGCTTTTTATTTTTCATTTTTATGCATTTTGTAATTTTTAACAATTTATTAATTCAGAAATCACTGTTTTTGCTCAATACCGTTCAGGTCTTTAGAGCCACCCACACAAGTCTTACATCAAACTACTCTCCAAGACCAGACCTATGAGGCACAGCTTTTTATTTTTCATTTTTATGCATTTTGTAATTTTTAACAATTTATTAATTCAGAAATCACTGTTTTTGCTCAATGCCGTTCAGGTCTTTAGAGCCACCCACACAAAACTTACATCAAACTACTCTCCAAGTCCAGGCCTATGAGGCACAGCTTTTTGTTTTTCATTTTTATGCATTTTGTAATTTTTAACAATTTATTAATTCAGAAATCACTGTTTTTGCTCAATGCCGTTCAGGTCTTTAGAGCCACCCACACAAAACTTACATCAAACTACTCTCCAAGACCAGGCCTATGAGGCACAGCTTTTTGTTTTTCATTTTTATGCATTTTGTAATTTTTAACAATTTATTAATTCAGAAATCACTGTTTTTGCTCAATGCCGTTCAGGTCTTTAGAGCCACCCACACAAAACTTACATCAAACTACTCTCCAAGACCAGGCCTATGAGGCACAGCTTTTTGTTTTTCATTTTTATGCATTTTGTAATTTTTAACAATTTATTAATTCAGAAATCACTGTTTTTGCTCAATGCCGTTCAGGTCTTTAGAGCCACCCACACAAAACTTACATCAAACTACTCTCCAAGACCAGGCCTATGAGGCACAGCTTTTTGTTTTTCATTTTTATGCATTTTGTAATTTTTAACAATTTATTAATTCAGAAATCACTGTTTTTGCTCAATACCGTTCAGGTCTTTAGAGCCACCCACACAAAACTTACATCAAACTACTCTCCAAGACCAGGCCTATGAGGCACAGCTTTTTGTTTTTCATTTTTATGCATTTTGTAATTTTTAACAATTTATTAATTCAGAAATCACTGTTTTTGCTCAATACCGTTCAGGTCTTTAGAGCCACCCACACAAAACTTACATCAAACTACTCTCCAAGTCCAGGCCTATGAGGCACAGCTTTTTGTTTTTCATTTTTATGCATTTTGTAATTTTTAACAATTTATTAATTCAGAAATCACTGTTTTTGCTCAATACCGTTCAGGTCTTTAGAGCCACCCACACAAGTCTTACATCAAACTACTCTCCAAGACCAGACCTATGAGGCACAGCTTTTTATTTTTCATTTTTATGCATTTTGTAATTTTTAACAATTTATTAATTCAGAAATCACTGTTTTTGCTCAATGCCGTTCAGGTCTTTAGAGCCACCCACACAAAACTTACATCAAACTACTCTCCAAGTCCAGGCCTATGAGGCACAGCTTTTTGTTTTTCATTTTTATGCATTTTGTAATTTTTAACAATTTATTAATTCAGAAATCACTGTTTTTGCTCAATGCCGTTCAGGTCTTTAGAGCCACCCACACAAAACTTACATCAAACTACTCTCCAAGACCAGGCCTATGAGGCACAGCTTTTTGTTTTTCATTTTTATGCATTTTGTAATTTTTAACAATTTATTAATTCAGAAATCACTGTTTTTGCTCAATACCGTTCAGGTCTTTAGAGCCACCCACACAAAACTTACATCAAACTACTCTCCAAGACCAGGCCTATGAGGCACAGCTTTTTGTTTTTCATTTTTATGCATTTTGTAATTTTTAACAATTTAATTTTCATAAATCTGTGGGTTTTTCCTCAATAGCAAAAAAGTCATGTGACCTGTTGACTCAAAAACACTTTGAAATAATTTTACTAGTCTCTATAGTTGAGGCACAGTCTTTTGTTTTCTATTTTAAGTCATTGTACATTTTTTAACCATTAAAATGGTCAAAAATGAGTGTTTTTCTTCAATAGCTTCCAGGCCATGTGACCTGTTGACCCAAAAACACTTTAAAATAATTATACTAGTCTCTATAGTTGAGGCACAGTCTTTTGTTTTCTATTTTAAGTCATTGTACATTTTTTAACAATTAAAATGGTCAAAAATGAGCGTTCTTCTTCAATAGCTTCCAAGACATGTGACCTGTTGACCCAAAAACACTTTAAAATAATTATACTAGTCTCTATAGTTGAGGCACAGTCTTTTGTTTTCTATTTTAAGTCATTGTACATTTTTTAACCATTAAAATGGTCAAAAATGAGCGTTCTTCTTCAATAGCTTCCAAGACATGTGACCTGTTGACCCAAAAACACTTTTAAATAATTATACTAGTCTCTATAGTTGAGGCACAGTCTTTTGTTTTCTATTTTACGTCATTGTACATTTTTTAACCATTAAAATTGTCAAAAATGAGTGTTTTCTTCAATAGCTTCCAAGACATGTGACCTGTTGACTCAAAAACACTTTGAAATAATTCTACTACTCTCTTTAATTGAGGCACAGTCTTTTGTTTTCTATTTTAAGTCATTGTACATTTTTTAACCATTAAAATGGTCAAAAATGAGCGTTCTTCTTCAATAGCTTCCAAGACATGTGACCTGTTGACCCAAAAACACTTTTAAATAATTATACTAGTCTCTATAGTTGAGACACAGTCTTTTGTTTTCTATTTTAAATCATTGTACATTTTTTAACCATTAAAATGGTCAAAAATGAGCGTTCTTCTTCAATAGCTTCCAAGACATGTGACCTGTTGACCCAAAAACACTTTTAAATAATTATACTAGTCTCTATAGTTGAGGCACAGTCTTTTGTTTTCTATTTTAAGTCATTGTACATTTTTTAACCATTAAAATGGTCAAAAATGAGCGTTCTTCTTCAATAGCTTCCAAGACATGTGACCTGTTGACCCAAAAACACTTTGAAATAATTATACTAGTCTCTATAGTTGAGGCACAGTCTTTTGTTTTCTATTTTATGTCATTGTCCATTTTTTAACCATTAAAATGGTCATTGTACATTTTTAGCTTAGAAAGAAAGTTGTGGTAGCAAATTCCTCAAAGGACATGCTTGGATTGGAAAGTCCTTCAGCAGCATAAGTAACATGAACCTTTTTTGAGCAGTAGAAGTAACAAACAGGTCCGTGCATGAAGAAAAACTGAATGGAGGAACCATCAGTCTCATAACAAGACTGGCTGTCCACAAGAAAGACAAGCTGTTGTTGCTGCTGCTGATTTAAAATGCCTTCCACAATTTTCTCTAATGAATCCTGTGTAATGGGGTGAACCAAGCAGATGCATGTGGACTGATGACGGCTGGCTCAATGGTGGTCACAGACATGCTGGTTGACTGACTCCCTTCTGTTAAAGTGTGCCACAGTTCCTGGATTCTTGCAGCTCTGTCCTCATCCACAGTTTCTGGTGCTGAGAACAGTTCCAGCTGTTAATGTCATGGTCAGGTTGAGGCAGGGGACAGCAAAGGGCAGCTGAGCTGAGGGAACTATCATTAAAAAATAAAAATACATGGAATTAGGGTTCCATAAAAAAAAAGAATGTTTGTGTTCCAAATATTAGCCACATTGTTTACAAAATATTTGACAGACAGCGTGGAAATGCTGTTAATTAAGCAAACTACTCAGTAAAAAAATTAATTGTTTTTCGGATGCAGTCAGTTCTTACCATCTTCAGCACTGTCCTCAAAGGAAAGGGCTGTCTGTACAGAGCTTGAAGCTGCACTTGTGCTGGAATCTGAAAAGGAGCGTTATCTTTCAGTTACTTATTTCTTAATGGCTAAAGTATAATTTTAGACAACAGATAAAGTAGCTGTGAAAATTATCCAGATACTGCAATGTATGCAACAAACCGATATTTAAGGGTAAGTGTAAACAAACCTTTAAACAACTTTATTTTTTGCACTCTCTTTTTCCTTCACTAGAAATGACAGCGGTGATGGAAGGGCCACGGATGTCTGTTGTGTGGTTGCCAGGACTGTAAACAATCAGAATAAAGTAAACAAATGATTTTATGTAGCCTAAAAACATTAAAGCATCAGATTTCTTTTCAGTAATAGAATTTAAATTTCTTTACCGTTAACTGTTGAGGATTCTGATTCACCTGATGCGTCTGAACCCCTAGACACTGTTGCAGTTGGACCTAAATAAAGAATGTATCAGTCACTGTATGAATCACAATTGAACACAACAGGTGGTGTTAGTGGAAACTCAAAAAGGTGTACTTTGATTCCTTCTGCTTCTGCCAGAACACAAGAACACAATAGTTTAAGGCTCAGTTTTGGAGGGTTATTCATTGTAAAAGAGAATAACACTCCAGTCCTGAAATCTCCTGCAAGAGGTTGAGTCTACCCTGGTGCAATCGAACAATCGCTCTCATAAGCCTCATCCTCCTCCGCTTGTTCAGGTCGAACCACCTCCTCTTCCTCTCCCGGACCATCCAGCACAATGTCCTTGAGAGAGAAGGGGCCAGATTCACCTGTACTCTGGCTGAACAGATATTCTAGCCCGAGCAGCTCAGTGGAGGGGACAATAGCTGTGTTTCCATCCATTTTCATTTCGTATTTTGAGCTACCTCGCAAATATGTAAATACAAATTAATGCAGATCAGAAGTGTTTCCATCTACTGGCTTGAAGCGCTTCTACCAAGCCGCGCACAGCGTCATTACGTCAGACGTCAGCGTCATTACGTCAGACGTCAGCACTGCGCATGTCTACAGTAAACAGGAAGTAGCGGTTGAAAACAGAACCCGGCCACACATCTCGTCAAAATCGAGAGAATATTTCAGGTACGTGTTGCTATCGGGCGAGTTGTATTTATTCTGTCATGCCAACTAGTTTTAGCGATGTTACATGTTGTCCGGAGCGGAAACAGCTGAACGTCACGTGACGTGAATTTTCGCTACGTCAGAAATGAGTCGGAAAATGTGTTTCCATTTGTCGTTTAGCGCATCTCAAATCCCAAAAACCACCTCAAGCGAGCGTATAAACTTTTTAGCGTAATTCAGGAAGTAACCTCGCAATTTGCCGTTTCCATTAAGCTTTTCTGCTGCGCTACTTCAAATTGCGCAGCTAGAAACCTTGATGGAAACACGGCTATTGGCAGGAGTCTGAAAATTCTTCTCCACATTCTCTCCAAACAGCTGGTGACAGCGGGTGTTGAGGCGGTCAAGAACTGGTGACGTACCTGTAGTAAAGATCATGGAAAAACATAGGTTGGAATAAAGATGACTGTTATACACTCATAAATGTTTTAATATAAAACTGGAGAAGTGACTTACAGATGTGTGGTAGCCAGACTTGTACAGGTACACGTCGCGCCCCTTTCCAATGCACTGATCGCCCCAAGGACACTTCAGGGTACATCTCCAGACTCCAACAGGGCGCCACACAAAGACACGACTCCGGAAAAACTGATGTGCATTAGGTAGAGCACCTCCCACAAAGCCTGGAGGTTCTGGAGGGGAAAACCACATCCGGTCCGACTTAAACACCCATCTCCTCTTGCAGGCGCCAGTGATGTCCTTGTAGATCTGGACAGGTGTGAACAGACCTCGCTCTGTGTCCTCCTTCAGCCACAAAATGTCAGCTGAAGGAATGCCTTTTGAGGTTTCCCACGAACGCACCCAGCCCTCTAACTCCACCTGTAACACAAAAACATACAGAACAATGGTTTATCTTTAATAATTTTATAGGACATGACAGGATATAAGCAAATTATTATCATGGTTTGTTTTAGTTTTAAATGTTGCTTACATGGGTGTCACTTGAAATTGCTTCAAGTGGGTTGTCCACTCCCTGAGTTGGCCCACATACAGTTTCAGGCTGCTGCCTGTTTGGGACAGGTTTCTGTTTAAATGACTGAGTATGCTTGGGTTGTGTGGAGGATCCAGGCTGTGTGGAGGACGTGAGCTGTCTGGGGGATCCAGGAAGCTTGGGCAGGGAAAGAGGTGTAAAAAGTATTTTTAAGGGACTGACGGTCTCTGTGGGTTCACGTTCTTGTGGCTTTTGGGACAAGATCAAATCTAGAGATTTATCAAACCAAGATTCAAATATTAAATATTTACATGTTTGATTATTTTTTTCATGAACTGCCTGTGTCTATAATCTACCTTCCACACACTGGCATGCCGTCACCATCTCAGCCTCATCACCGGTCCATGAAGAAGGGCCACCTTCTGAGACGCTCACCTCTTGCTGCTGAAAATCAATCAATCAATCAACTTTATTTGTAAAGCACATTTCAAAAACCATAAGCTTAACCAAAGTGCTGTACAATAACATAAAAGACAAGTCAATTAAAACGATAAAAAACATACAAAAAATAAAAAATACATGTACCAGTCTTTCTGCAAGTGTATTAAAATGCCATAAAAATAAGATCATGTTTTAAAAGCCAAAGAGTGAAAGTGTGTTTTTAAAAGGGATTTAAAAACAGGAAGAGAGGAGGCCTGTCTGACACGCAAGGGTAAGTTGTTCCACAGCCTGGGAGCAACGACAGAAAATGCTCTGTCACCTCTGAGCTTCAGCCTAGTTTTGGGGACTGTCAGCAGCAACTGATCAGCTGATCGTAGGGATAGAGGAGGGCAGTAAGGTTGAAGTAGCTCAGACAAATATAGCGGGGCAAGGTTGTTCAGGCATTTAAAAACAAATAGCAAAAGTTTAAAATGAATTCTGTAATGCACAGGGAGCCAGTGAAGGGACGCCAGGATGGGAGTGATATGCTCACGCCTACGAGTCTGAGTTAAGAGGCGAGCAGCAGAATTCTGCACGAGCTGCAGACGGGCGAGAGAGGTCTGGCTGATGCCTACATACAGTGCATTACAGTAATCAAGACGAGATGTTATAAAAGCGTGGATTAATTTTTCCAAGTCAGGTCTTGATAAGATTGGTTTCACTTTTGCAATTTGTCGAAGCTGATAAAAACTTTTCTGAACAACACTGCTGATCTGTTTATCAAATTTAAAATCAGACTCAAACTTCACCCCCAGATTGGTGACACAGTCCTTGAGATAAAAACACAGTGAGCCAAGGTCTATGCTGGAAGAAGGACAGCAACTCAGTCTAAACATCATAACTTCAGTCTTGTTCTCGTTTAGACTGAGGAAGTTTAGAGAAAACCATGCCTTAACATCGTTAAGGCAGTGTGTGAGTTGATGGAGTGTACTGTATTGTTTTGAGCCAGGGGAAGATATATTTTCATCTTTAAATCACTTCTTGGTCTGCTGCCCTCATACATCTCCTCCTACATGTCTTTGCGTGAGTGCAGCTACAGTGTGCGCTCTCAGGACATGATTACCTGCAGTGTTCCGTCAGTGAGGACTGAACTTGGAAAAAGGGCCTTCTCCTACTCCGCTCCTGCTTCATGGAATATCTTACAAAAAGATCTGAAGCTCTCGACCTTGACTTCTCTAAATGGTTTTCAGAATCTGTTGGAATCCTGGCAAAAACCAATGCAGATTTGTTCCTGTCTTTGATTTTATACGTCTACCTTATAATGTTTTGCT